>JXCR01109317.1:0-17628 GCA_002079205.1 Phalaenopsis hybrid cultivar
CTATGTTCATTATTCAATATCATATTATGAATACATGTTACTCTCACCCTACCTATAATAAAATCATTTATTAATATATTCTTTGTAATTTTACCACACATTCATCTTAGCATAATAATTTCTACCACATTAAACATATTTATCTATAACCTCCTTTCTTGACTAAACTCGGAATTAGAGAATATAGTTGGCCTATTTGAAAGTTTTTCTTTTTTTCATTTGCATTCTAATCTTAATGACATTCTTTTGTCGCATAGTACCACCAAGTAGAAGTGTAAACGAGTCGAGCTAGAGCCATGATAAACTCCAACTTAGCTCGTTTGTCAAATTGTGAGCTTAAGCTCAAGTCAAACTCGAATGGCAATCTCGAGCTCGGCTTACAAGCTCGAAATAAAAATTCATTTTTTTTACGGGAGCTCACAGAAGAAGGTATTGGTGGCCGGAGGAGAAGGAGGATGCAGCAGCAGCTCACCAAAAAATGTATCAAAATGAGTAATTGTAGGCTAATTGAGCCTACTAGCGAGCCAATGAACCGAGTTGGGACAAACTCGAATTCAAGCTCATTTAATAAAGGATTTCAAGCTCGTTTAATAAACGAGCTCAATTTTAGTTCGAGCTTGAGCTAGTGGCTCGATAAGCTCGGTTCGTGAACTCGTTGAAGAGCCGAGCATCAAGTCATAATTAGGGAAATTACATCTACAGCTATATCCTCAATCTAACCTATAATAAATCCAAAATACATAATCTATCACAATTAAGCGTCACTCTATCTCCTAATAATGGTAGACTTTTGTTCTACTAAACTTAAGCCCTCTATTAAATAAATTCTCTTTTATTTTAATTTTCATTATTTAAAACTAAATTAAAAAGTGCTGCTGAATTAAAAGGACAAAATAAGATAAAAAAATCAGCATCAAGTCCTTTCTAATAATTGTTTGAACTATTTTGAAATCACCATTAGATATTTGCCAATTCCAAGTTGGATTTATGAACCCTTCCTCAAAATTTTTCCCTAATGAGAAGAGCATCAAGTGTCGGTAGATAAATCCAACTTTAAGAGTGTGCAATAAAATAAGCAATAATCCAAAGATAAAGAAGCGGGCAGTCCATAATGAGCTAACAAGCTGGTTTGATTTGGAATTAGAGGAGTGTAATTAACCTTGTAAATAAATATGGCATAAATACCAAATTCTAATTCTNAAGATAAAGAAGCGGGCCGTCCATAATGAGCTAACAAGCTAGTTTGATTTGGAATTAGAGGAGTGTAATTAACCTTGTAAATAAATATGGCATAAATACCAAATTCTAATTCTAAGCATTTCTGTGGTCACAAGTCATTATTTGGTGTTCATTGTTATTCCACCTTACCTATCCTCTTTCCCATATACTGCCCTCAACAACCTCCTTTGTTCACTAATAAAAACATGTTAAAGCGTATGAATCCCTTCATAGACACTGTTTACTTCTATTTCTCCATTTCCTTGCTCTTTTTTTTCGATTTAAAAGTCTACAACATCAGAGTTTATTAATGTGTAGGCAAGGTTGAACCCAAATCCTTGGCAACAACTTCCAAAACTCTTACCAACCGGACAAATTGGTGCCCACAAAATTAGAAAGCCATGAGGAAATATATAAGTTCTAATTCCTCAATTGTTTTCCACTTTTCCTACCTCCACCTCTTCCTTGCAATAGCCACCTACCCCAATTTGTGTGCTCTCTTCATTCCACTCATCCCTCTTTCCTAGTGATCTACTAGCTAGGCGTGCGGATGAGTCAAGTCGTCTCGAACTCGACTCACTAATGAGCTCACGAGTCAAGCTTATTGAGTCACGAGCTTGAGCTCAAACTCAAGCTTGTATATTAAATGAGATCAAGTTTGAACTTAAATAAAACTCAGCTTGTGAGCTTGCAAGTTTACTCGGTAAAATTAAATATTTGGAATTAAGATTTAATAAACTAAATAAAAATAAAATTTTAGCATATGTCGAAATAGAGTAGTTTGAAATGATTAAAAAAAGGGAAAGGTGAGTTGCAGCAGCAATAAATATAGTAATAAATTAAAAGCACATAAAATACTCATTGTTTATTTAACTCTCTTTTGTTGGCATGATTCATGAGCAGCAAGCTCCCTTCAAGAAGCTACCACTATCGATCTCAACGATGCCTTCTTCTCCAGTAGCTACTTCCTCCGATAACCCAGCTTCGACCAAGTGTTTCTTGAGTCGGGCTCTTGAGCTAAGCCAAGATCGAGCTCATAATTGAAGCTCTACACAAGCTTGAGCTCTAGCTCGAGCTTCTTGTTTCACAGAGGAGTCGAGCTCGAGTTCACTATGACTTAAGCTCGACTCGGCTTGTTTACACGCCTACTATTAGCTTATTCAATGAGTAATAATGTATAACAATAACAACAATGGAAATGATTAGATCTTATTATTCATTCAAGATAAATACAGGTGGCCATATACAAGCAGATACAATGAACAAAACATGAAGAAAATAGCAAAGGAGATATTTTTCAATGGGATATAGAAAATAAAAGCAAATAGAGTAAACTAATAGGTTTTTAATTTTAAAAAATATCTTACTATTTGCTCTTCATAAAAATATGGTTAAACTAGCCTATATTTTAAAACTAGTGTAAGATATTTCTATAGTTAACAGTCCCAGAGCCTCTCGTAAAAATATAGACTAGTTGTCCTTCATTAGAGTAGAGAAGACTACAGATTTTCTCTGCTAGGACACATATCTAATAAAGATACAATCAATATCAATTTGATTTATTCTTTTATAAAGAATAGGATTTATAAAAAAGTAAATTGAGATATGATCGTCACATTTAAAAATCATGAATTGTGTCAAATAGAAATTAAATTCTTCTATTAGAGTTTTGATCCATATTACTTTGTAATCGAAGAGAGCATGGCTCTGTATTCAATATCAATGTTGGACCTAGTAAAATCAATTTCCTTAAATCTAAGAAACAAGATTACCTACCCTAAAAACATAATATTATAAAGCAAACTTTCACTCATAATTGGATCTAGCAGAGTGGGATTCAGAATAAGCTTCAAACTTTAATTTTATTTTTTTTTTTACAAACTGAAACCTTTTATAGCGATATTTGATACATTTTAAATTATTCAAATGACATCTCAATGTTTCTTCTTCAGGTTATGTTCATGCTGAATAACTAAAATGATAACAAAAAGATATAGCATAACTAGTGACAATTAGATAAATAAGTTTGCTAACCTGATATCAAAAGTGAGAAGTATCTTCAAAGTTTTCATCATCATTGGATATCTACAAGATATCCATTGGAGAGTCAGTTTGTATTTGAGACACCCAATTTACTCTAGTAGACATAGCATAATTTTTTAGAGCGAGATAAATATCTTATTAACTATAAACAAACTGCTAAGAATTTATTTTAGATGTCCCAATTTTTTGGTGGAAATTATCTATTAAAAGTGTTGTGGAAAACGTCTACTAAAGATGATTTATATCCTCAATGCTAGAAGCAACATTACACAAGAGAGGAATGCCACCAATAGACATGTGAAGATTATTGTACTAAAGGATGAGTTGTGAAAAAAGATAAAGTTATCAGCCAAATTCTGAAGACAAATATCAACAGAGACCTTGTAGAGTTTATCAAACCAAGCATGGAATTTTATTTTAACCCATATATAACTTTTTGAAGCTTACATACATGTTTTCCCAAGGAGCAGCATATCTCAATGTTTGCTCCATCTAAACAACTTTGAATAGTTCTCCATAAATAAAAGTATTGCTAATATCAATTTATGACAAGATCCACTTTTGATTGATGGTCGCAGAGAGAAGAAAACATAAACTACGGACTGTCTCCAAGTAGTCATTGCCATGAATTTATGTATAGCTTTCAGTCACTAAGTGAAAGCCGAAGACACATATAGATGAAATTTAATAATGAAAACTCAACAGCATGAAACAAGATTAACTTTAAAAGGGATTAAACAAAATGTTAGGTATGGCAATCAAAAAGAACCTCACTCTAATATTCATTGTACACCTCAAGTGAGGATAGAAGTGCTACCTAATCACTCCCAAAAATAGAGATAGTAGAGAGAGAGATGGAAAACTAAAAAAATAATCAAAAATCAAATGGCATAAAATACTGTATTGGATAACTGAAAAAAAGAGAATTTCAATAATTAAATAATATAAAAGTGTATTGGATGATCAGTATAGCCCGGTCAACTGTTTTTTAATGCAATTGGGAGATGTATATGTAAAGCCCCTAGTGCCATGCCACAACCCAATACAACTCTTCCACTAAAAAACCACATTAATTTGAGATGCAGCAAAAACAAGAACCGCTATCTGATCATTCAGTAAGTTTTCAATTCAAAACATTCATAATAAGTTACACTCAAACATCTAGGATCTATTAAAGATAATCTTTTTAAATTTACACATACACACAAAGCCACTAAATTCATTAATTATCATTAATTATGAAAATAAAAGAACACTAACTTTTATTAACATGACTACATTGTCTACATTCAAAAGAATCATGTATAATAATCATAATCATGTATCAGTTTACCCCATTAAAGGTTTAAAAGGACTCCTGCTTTTATATCATTTACATCAAAATAGTAATATCAAAATTGTATCATGTATTCAACCAGCTTTTATATATAGAGCGCTCCTTGCTCCTCTAAAATCAATAATGCAAGCAAATACAATAAGGTTAGTAAAGAATTCTGACATATTTCTACATTGATAATGAAGTACACCCTAATATATTTAATAAAGTGGCATGCATATCAGTCCACAAAATGTAGAGCACTCCTTGCTCTTCTCGAAAGTCTCTTCTCAAAAATCAATAATGCAAGCGATTACAATAAGGCGAGTAAAGAATTCTAAGAAAGATTTTATTCTACAAAGAAAATGAAGTACAACCGAATATATGTAATAAAGTGGCATGCATATCAGTCAAGAAAATAGAAAATTGGGATCCCTTTGAATTAAGAATCTCATTAAAATAGTAAAACAGAAAAATAAGCAAAATCTAGAAAAGAAAAAACCAAATATTGAAATATATTTTGACTAAAGAAAATAAATTCATTTCTAATAGATAACACGGGTCTCTACTTCCTACACTCCCACTCAAGTTGGATTGTATATATTATACAAAACCAAGTTTAGAGTTCAATTTATCACGGTTGACCCCCGATAGTGCTTTGCTAAGAATATCAACAATCTGAGGTCTTGTTGCAGCATAACTTAGCCGAGCAATTCTATTGTTATCCTTTTCTAAGATAAAGTGTCAATCAATCTCAACGTGTTTTGTTTTGTAATGGTGCACAAGATTTTGACTAGAGAATAAATTCCTTCATGCGCTGGCTAGCTACATTGAGTATGCAATATCTGATATTGTGTATGATAGGTAGATTAGTTTACCCACAAAACTTTAATATCTTCCATTATCAACCAAACAGCTTTCTTCACTTCTGTTTAGTTTTTTATTGGATCTATCGATGCGTCGGCAAGTTTATACCTAAGCAAGCCAGTTTCATTTAATAGGTCTCAGATGTACTTTCTTTGAGATATGACAATTCTCTCTTAGTCATGCATCTTTTTGAGTATGATAATTTCCTATAAATCATCACATGTTAAGATAATATCATCTACATACTATAAGAATAATAATTGTCTCTAAGATTGGATTTACTATACAATGTATGATTAGCTTAACATTGATGATATCCGTTCGTAATCACGATTTTAGCAAAACTGACAAATCAAGTACGAGGAGATTGCTTCAAGCCATACAAGGGCTTCTTCAACTTGTAACCCAATATGTTGTTCGACCTATTTTTCAAGCCTGGAGATATAGTCATGTAAACTTCATCAAGATCTCCATTCAAGAATGCATTTTTGACCTCAAGTTGGTGCCAATCTTGATTTGTTGTACGAGAGAGAGAAGAATCTGAATATTTGAGATTGGCAACAGGCACAAGGGTTTCTTGGTAGCCAATCCCATATGGCTATGTGAAGACATTGGCTACTAGTCTAGCTTTAAATCTCGATACACTTTCATCTTCTTTATATTTAACCTTGAATATCCATTTGTAGGCTATAAGAATTTTTTCACGAGATAACTATATGAGTGCCCATGTGTAACTATTTTTGAGAGCCAGAATTTAGTTGTCAATAGCCTATTTCCATAATGGAACTTTTAGAACCTCTTAGATGGAGTTGTAAACCTGCACACTATCTAGGTTTATCACAAAAGCTCTATAAAATGATAACTACATCCCATAAGCTGCATATTTTTTACTAGATGACCATTGCACCATCAGACATCATTCTTGTGTGCAATTGGTTGATTAGAATCATCAAACAATATACAAGAATGTCATGAAAAAAAGAATCTATACCATTATGATTATTAGATGCAGGGGGGTTGGGAGTATGCAAGTGTCATTTACATGCTCAATGATCCTTCTTCTAGTATAGATGCGACGTTTTTTATCATTGATGTCAAGTTGAGGTAGAGTAGAGACAATTGAGATTGTTTCAGTGAGAGTTTGGTTATTCAAGTGGAGCTATTAAGTGGTAGGATTGGTTAATTTGAAGGAAAAATAATTTAGTATCTTGGAGAAGATCCCAAATCCGATATTCCCTCGAGTCTCCCCCTGAATTTTGAATTTGGGAAAATAAAATTAATTCTCAAAGAAGGTGACACCATGAAGTTGCATATTTTATCTAGTGATTAATTCTCAAAGAAAGTGACACCATGAAGTTGCATATTTTTTCTAGTGATTAGAGAGTATCACTTAAACCTTTTTATAGGAGTAACTATGAAAAATGCATCTGAAAAATTTAGGATTAAGTTTGTTGTGGTGTTGTTGGTGGATGTTGACCTGATTGTAAAAGAACACACGTTTCACGCCACGTGTCAATCAAGTAGTATGTTGATTATGAGTCCAAGTATCAATCTCATAGAGATCTCGATTCTTAAATTAAGTTGTTAGCCTAAGAATCAACTTATTTTATCCAATGAAGACAATTTCAAAGGTGTTTTTTAAAAATCCTAAAATCTATAGGAAGTAAAATATTTTTTTTTCTTTTTTGGGTTTTTAGAAGAAAACTTATTCAAGTTAGTGATGTGTGTAAGTTTAGATCCAATTTAAGTTTCCTAATGAAGTTGACAAGCGAGAACAAAAAAAACTCATTATTATCTTCCTAGATATTAAGAAAGGTTAAATTTTTCTTATTATAATTTAGTTTCATAAACCATATAAAAACTTCCAAGATTCTATTTTTCCCAATCAATTACACTTTAACAATATATATATAATGAAAAGCTCAAGGGTTGATTTTATTGAAATAGAAAAGATACAAAATGTTATATGAGAGAGGCCAATTGGGACACCCTGCCAATATGATACCAAATACAATAATACCCCAACAAAAAGATATATATAGAATTAAAAAAAAAAGAATTAAAACATGCAGAAAACAAACAAGTACCTAAAGACGAGTCAGTTTAGTCTTGCC
This sequence comes from Phalaenopsis hybrid cultivar, assembly GCA_002079205.1. Lineage (NCBI taxonomy): Eukaryota > Viridiplantae > Streptophyta > Magnoliopsida > Asparagales > Orchidaceae > Phalaenopsis > Phalaenopsis hybrid cultivar. The sequence goes on from JXCR01109317.1 coordinate 7,558, forward strand.
ACTTCCTCTAGTTTTAGGAGCGGAGCCAGATAACAAACTTTGAAGAGTTGTGTCATTGTCAGGAGTAACCAAAATATCATACATTAAGTTTCCAAGTTGGAGTGTGCCACCAGCCTTCTTCTTCTACCGAGAAGTGTAAATTTGTCATTATTCATCTGAAGACTGGCTCATGTGATCTTCGGTCTGATTAGATATTAAAACTGCAGTAGAAGGAAAGGCAGTCGTTGTCACAGAGATAGGTTCCTGTGTAAGTGAAGTGTAAATTGTCACCTCTGCACCTGATGCTTCCTTAATATGAGCTACGGGACTATCCTGATTTTAAGTCTGAACATTATCCATTGTAGTATGGTCAGGAGAAAGAATCTCAAGAGCAGAAACCAACTCCTGTCTTTTGTTGATTCCCTCCTCAGGTTGGCTGTCATCATGTTTGCTTAGAGCGCGTTCAGGCACATGGGGTGCACTGACAGCATGTTCCTACTTTTGACTATTGGTTCTCAACTGTTGGTACAATCTGAAACATTTCTCTTGCGGGTGTTCAAATATATTGCAGTACTTGCAGTTGTAAGTTTTTTGTTCCATAATGATTTTTTGCCAATAACCATTATGAGCAGAGTCAAGTCAGACTTCTTCTACATCTGGCAGTATAATATCCCTTTCAATCAAAATCCTAGCAATAGAGGGCATTGAGAAATGAACTGTAGGTATGTCTATCTGCAAAAGTTTTTTAAGGATAGTCCCAATTGCATATAAGATAGATAAGTCAAAGAATTGAAGCTTAAGTTCAAGTAATGAGAGCCAGATAGATGCAATTGGGGGTTCTTGACTGAGATCAAAATCAGGGGTCCATTTGAGCAATTTCCTATGATTGCCCTCAATTGTGATGAACTTTTTTTTGAGAAAATCCTTATGTAATCTAAGTTAACACACATTTCTTTGCCGGGAATATATATTTATATATATATTCCCGGCAAAGAAATGTGTGTATATATATATTCCCGGCAAAGAAATGTGTGTTAACTTAGTTATTTCACTAATTTTTTGTTCAAAATAGATCACAATAAGTTTTAACATTCAACTAACAAATTGAAAATAATGAAAAGCACAAAGTTCACACAATAACATATTCACTACATATGGTTAAAGAAAACATAAGGTATGATATTTGCTTGAAATCTTCTCAATCCCCTCCAAAAATCCTTCCAATTACTCCAGTACATCTTTGTTCCTCCCTTGCCCACTAACACACACATCCTGCCAAAAGTTCCCCAACACTCCCAAATACTCCTTTATCTAAAAATTTGTGTCCAATCCTCGTCAAAACCATCAGTTTTCCAGGAAAACGACCCTATGGGAGCTGGAGGCACTGCATTCCTAATGTCATGATTCTATGCTCTCGAGTTCCTAGTAAAAAAATATTCCTTTGGGCACTTGGGCACTGCATTCGTAATGCTAGAGCGTCGAGTCCAGCGTTGGGCCACTGTCAAAGTGGTGTTGTGGCGTTATGCTAATGATATGCTCACTTTATGTCATCCTCCGAGATTTCATATCACGATGCATTCCTGTCACAAAATACTAATAAAATAACACAAAAAGCATAAAATATAATAGAAATACACTAAAATTACCCTTTATAACACATGTTTTCATGCAATTAAGAAAAAAGGTGAAACAGCCAAAAACCTTTAATGGTATGTCAGAGACAAAAAGCGGATATGATGATAGGATTAAATGAAAATATTTCGAAGAATTTGAAATTTTAGTACTCCATTAGGCATCCTATTGATGAGATATATGGCTTTGAACATGGCTTCTCCCAAAATTGTTTAGGCACATGATCAAAGAACATAAAGGAACGGGCCACCTCAAGTAAAATGTCTATTCTTTCTCTCAGTAACTAAATTTTCTTCAAAAGTATCCACATAAGAATTTATATGAATGATGTCATGCTTAGAATTTGAAAAAATGACCATGAATGAAATTAAAATATTTGTTAACATTGTATATTTTAAGAACTTGAATTTTGCATGAAATGAAAGCATTAAAATATAGTGGTTGTTTCGGATTTTTCTTTCATAAGAAATATTCACATTGTTTTTTTTTTTTTTATGATTATCTATGAATGATATATACCATTATGCCCCATTTATATCTTTTACTTTTGAGAGTACTCAAATACCACTATGAATTATAATAAAAGAATGTGAAGGTTTGCATTGCAGTTTAAGGTATACATGTCTAATATGTTTTGCAAGTTGCAAATTCATATTGTTAGAAATTGGACTTTTTATTGATAAAAAAAGGTCGAAACATGTTTTCAATGCATGAAAAATTAGGATGACCAATGTGACAATATCATAACATGACTTTCAACTAAAATAGACTTATAATTAGAAACAAGATTGACAGAATTTCAACTATACTCAGAAATGCAACTTGAAGGCAGAATTTATCTACCAATGGGATTCTTTTCTTTGAGCAAACAATTACAGACCACGATACATCTCAATAGTACAATCACCTTACACAAATCCACTACATGAAAATTACAAATAATGAAATATGATTTAATCACATATTTTAAGTCACGAAGAAGTGGTGTAAGCGAGTCGAACTTGAGCAAGCATAAGGCATGTTCGTGTTCGGCTTATTCATATTTTTTTTCGTGTTCGACTCGTGCTTGAATTAGCTCTTTAATAGCCAATTTTTGTTTAGTTTTATTCAAGCTNTCGTGTTCGACTCGTGCTTGAATTAGCTCTTTAATAGCCAATTTTTGTTTAGTTTTATTCAAGCTCATTTGTTGAAACTAAGCTCGCGCTCGGTTGGAATTTCTCACTTACCTTATGGAATTAAAGAATTTGGTTACTTAAATTGTTGTTACTAAATTTAAAAATTTAATTATTTTAAGTGAACGCAGTTTGGTCGCTTCATTTTCACGGTTCAAATTTTTCTCGCTAGGGGAATGCTTAGTTTCTGCTTTTAAAAGGATTTTCTCACAAATGCTTCTCGTCATTCGAGATATGGGACTAAATAAGGTGACATTTTTGTTTGCGAAATGAAGGGTTCCTCCCCATCATTCCAATCATTTCCCGTTGCGGGGAGCTACTTGCACAGTTTCCTTCTTCTTGGCTTGGTACGAATGGGTCGATATGAGCCCAGCCCAGATAAGCAGGCAGGTGTGGTTACAAAGAATAAATATTTCCACGCATAGGATAAATATTTTTGCATACAATTAGAAATGTTTAAGTTTGATTAGAATGTTAGCTTATTTCAATCTTTCAGAATCATGATGAATTGGTCTGGCAAATATGGTACAAAATGAATGTGAAGTTATGCACCCCACAGGTTATTTTTGGGTGCCTATGCACGTTGCATTTACATACATACCATCTAATTCCTATGTAAATACATAAGANAGCATAGGATAAATATTTTTGCATACAATTAGAAATGTTTAAGTTTGATTAGAATGTTAGCTTGTTTCAATCTTTCAGAATCATGATGAATTGGTCTGGCAAATATGGTACAAAATGCATGTGAAGTTATGCACCCCACAGATTATTTTTGGGTGCCTATGCACGTTGCATTTACATACATACCATCTAATTCCTATGTAAATACATAAGAATTGAGTGATATGTATGCAATTCTTCCTAAAAATAATCCCTCTTTTATCTGGGGTTTAATTTATTCAAGCCAATACAAATTAAATGTGGTAAGTATGGGTTGCTCGAACTGCTTATTTTAGGGACATTTACATACATATCATCCAAATCCTATGTATTTACATATCTAACACCTATATATATATATATATATATATATATATATATATTTATTTATTTATTTATTTATTTATTTATAACTATACTACCAAAATAATTTTTAAAAATAATAAAATTTAGCCTTTTTTAAATACATATAAAAAATTAATATAAAAAAATATTCTTATTTCATTATTTAATTATTTCAAGTCAAAATTAGCCAAACACGAACGAACAAACCTTTGTTCGTGTTCGGCTTGTTTATAAATCGAGCTAAGAAAATTGCTCTTGTTCGACTCATTTGTTTAACGAACAAATCAAGCATGAGCTATTTAACGAGCCGAATAAAAGTTGTTCGCGAACTTAGAGCATTTTTGACAGCCCTACTTGTAAGTTTGTTGATTAAGAGTAGATTGTAGTATAATTTTTTAACATAAAAAATAAAATAGAGTTGAATAGCTGTCATCAATTTGACTGATCCAATTCCTGCTATTAGTGATAATAAATCATCAAGCTATTTGAATTGTAGAGTCATTCATACATAGGTTGTAATATTTAAAAATGTTTGTCTCCTATCAAATGATCTGAGGTGCTTTATTACTTTGGACAATAAGAGCATGCGACACAATACTTTGGTGTGCTAACAGGTTGGTAGATTGCTTGACAGTAAATTGTGATACCCGTCCAGAATTGGAACCATGATCAAACATTGTCTGCAACACCTCAATTCGCTCCCTGATGAACAAACTGAATTCTACATTGTTGTTGATTGTGAAAGCAATATTTGAACAATTTTATCATATCTTCCATTAAATGGCTTCCAATCTACAGGTTTATCAAATAATTTTCAACACATTTTTTTCACATAACCTAGTTTCTTTTAATGGTCGCACCAAGCTTGTCCTTTCATAGGCTTATTATCTTGAGAGAAATTATGAGTGTACAAGGCTGACCCTTCAGCAGATCGTGTAGTGTATTTGATTGCCCTCAATAACTTCTTTATGCTTGCATCTCTTCAAACTTCTACAAAGACCTCCAAATGATATTAAGGAGTTTAGTTCCAATGATTCTCACCCTTACTTCATCTAGGTCTTTATTGAGGCCAAAGAGGAATTTCATGGTCTTTGTTTGTTCAGTGATCTTCTTATATAAAGCAAAATCATCAGGACACTTCCAAGAATAAACCTCAAACATATCCAATTGCAAGCAACATGTGAGTGTTAAAATATTGAGTAATCATGGATCATATAGTCTGGTCTCAATCTCAAATAACTATGAAAGATTTCCAGTGATAGAGTAGGTTTCACGTGCAGCCTTCCAATATCTCATTGGCAGTGGAGCAGAAATTTCTCCATCATCGGTGGACATGGAATTTATTAACCATAACACAACCAAATAAGCAGTAGTTTTATAGGCCCAATATTTGGAATCTTTCATTTATAGAGCCAAAATTTCAAGATCAATGTCGATGATGCCACTCGACCTCGATGCCAAAGATTAGGCAAGAGAGTCCCGAGCCCTCACAATGGGAGATAGGACACATTTTATGCTCGCACGAGAGGACGGTGACTCTAATACTATGAAGAATTCTGAGAAAAATTTTATTCTATAAAGATAATGAATTACATCTTATTATATGTAATAAAATGGTTGGCATACTAATCCACAAAATAGAAAATTAGGGTCCCTTTGATATAGGAATCTCGTAAAAATGGAAAAACAAAAAATAAGCAATATATAATAAAGAAAAAAAACCTAATATTGAAATATATTCCAAGTAAATAAATTCCCTCCTAATTGAGCACACAGATCTGCTACTTCTTATAGTGGGCATTAAGCTAGTAGGTCATACGAAACATGCCTCAAATTTCAGTGCATGCAAGGAAAAAAAATATGCATGCTTTCAATTGTAATAAAAATCACGTCAACAAATCGTGTGAACAAACATCATGATGCTCATGCATGAGTGTATTTCAAGTATCATGTATAAGCAACTGTGCATACATTAATTTATATAACATTAACAATTTATGTCAGTGTATATAACACTGTACATGTGTGTCATGTTTAGTTGCTAAAAGTAAGCAACGCTTATAAACATACATAGATTTGGATCCCATAAAGAGACATAATTGAGATGAATTAATGCCAATATGAATCATTATATCTCACATCGCTCCTAACATGTAAGCAAGAATAGATCATCCTATTCATTCATAATATGCTTAGCATTATCATTGCATTCATACGTTCACCCAAGAGGTTACCATCAATCATAAGCATACATGTAGTTATGTCTTCCTTAAGGTATTAGGTTTAATGCATTCAGTTCCTCTACCAACCAATAAAACAAACCAGTGAACTTGCCCTCCTGTGTAGGGTTCTAGCAATCTGCCAACTAGTGGGTACCTTTTTTAGCCAATTTTTTCATCCCATGTACACACTCATTTGCGTCCATGTAACTAGCCATCATTTTCATAAATCAGACAAGCCATTTGAAACATTTAAATGCAATGATAAAAAAAAATCTAGAAAAATATACAAAAAATGATTCATTGAATGCAAAATATAGTGGCAAAAATTGATCTAAAATTGGACAAAATGATTATTGAAAGCGTAATCATGCATGATAGAACCAATCGTATCATACCAAATATCATTAAATCGTAAGAAGTTTAGACAACTGGTCATAAAAATGATGTTGAATCATATGATTGCCCACTAAGCAAGTTTGTTAGAAAACATGTGTGTGCAAACAAAAGAATCACAATTGTCAATCATGCCAAAAGTTCATAAAAAGACTATCACTCATGTACACATAGAAAATTACATTCAAGCAGAACATAACAGGTGCATTAAAAACACTGCACATTCAAGTTAGAGTCGGTTTAAGTGCACAGTTGGGTATTATAGTCTCTTATTTCACAGAAATGTCATCCTTGACATTTCAATCCATGTATCAATTAGTCAAATAGTTCTAGGTACAACTTGTAATCTAAGAATCTTTCTCACATGTGCTTCTTTATAAATTTCGTTCTTCCACAACAATTTCAACTTTAAAATATACTTATTCCTAAATTGTTTCAAATCATATGCTATAACTTGATCAGATTCCTCTTTATAAATGTCAATATAGATCGTACCTCAATCTCTGCTTCTAATACCCTATTATTTTTATTTATAACCCACTTTATCAATGATGATACATAAAACACAATATCACTCATATACTTAACAGCAACAGCAATTTATGAGCAGACTTTTTAACTCTATGTCAAATGGTTCAATATACCATGCTCTTAATATTTTTTGTCAAATACGATCACATCTTTCAGTGGGCTAACCTTCAGAAATACAAACTCTACCACTTCAAACTCACGCTTTAAGCCATAGTATTTCTTTCATATATCTGTTTTGTTTTCACTTTATCCTTGAAGCCACTAACTTTTCTTATTGTATCATTGGCCAATTTTTCTCTCACGAGTTTATGTTTTCCACTTTAGTCCATGTCAAATATGACCCATATTTTTTATCATACAATGCCTCATAAAGAAGGCACACAGCCTTCCCAACTATCTCCAAAATTAAAAATACATTAACTTAGAAAGTCATCCAACATTTATATAACCATGTTAAACTGCTAATATGTTTGTAGGTGACATTATGTTGGAGTTCAATCTAATGCAAAATCTTTTATGCACACCTCTACAGGACATGGAGGGAAACATATCATCCTGATCGAATACAAAGACCTTTGATAATCTACATAATATCATCAACTCCATATACACTTGTGCTGATCTTACATTATCAAGCATTACCATCTCAATGTTCCACACAAGGATTCATATGTTAGAGATCGCTAACACTAAATACAATCACGTAAGAACGCACAGGACCCCAAAGGGAGTAATTGTTAACAAATTGAACACCGGACAACTCCAAAAAATGAAATTGTATAGAGCTATGCTAATCATATCACACAAAGTTCAATAAATCATACCACAAGTTACTAACTTAATCATATGGATGATTGCATAATCACAAGTATGAGGAAAAAACCAAATATACAATCATTCAAATTGTAAAGGACTAAAAATTTGGTTGTGGTAAGCATATGTAGACATCAAAATAATTAAATATACATATATATGAAATCTGATTCACTAGAAAGTCAATACAAATACACAGCATTTAATAGAAATCAAGTTTGGGTTAGGTCATGGCACGTGTACTAGGTCATCACCTTCATTGGAAAACCATCATATGTGAGAACAATCCTGCTGAACATGCATCCTAATAATAAGAGGAACATATGCCTAAATTTTAGAAGTCATTTAAGTTCGCTATGAAGTTCAAGCTACCGAAATACGACAATAGTTGATGCCAAGAAGCTACATGGTGAAATTGAATTCCTAGAGATGTCTCATTATGTTAGTAAGACCATGCATAAGAACAAAAGCTTCACCCAACAGATGGTTTCAGCCACACTTTGATGTGCTAAGAAACGATGCACTCAAATGTGAAGTCTTGAACATAATTTGTTGAGAATGTAGATAAGGTTAGCAAGGATGTTGGAGAATTAATTCTATAACATCGATCCGATGGCAACAACTGAGTCATATATTCAGTTCAACAGTGCAGAAGTTCGTGAATTTCTATGAGAACTCTCCAAGAAAAATTAGCATTATCCTCAATTTCTTTTATTATTGAGGCAAATTGGCCTTAAACCAAGAACAATACACAAAGTTTAAGGGGGAAAAATGCTAGGAAGACACGTTGTAAAAGAGATGCTGAAAAGGAAAATGTCTAGAATAAAAGAACGAGCATGTTTGCTTGCCATGCCAGCCTTGAAACTATAGAAGTACCAATTTCTAGAAACTTAATACTAAACTATTAAAAAAGGTGGAAAAGTGAAGCAGCAGATNAATTATTGAGGCAAATTGGCCTTAAACCAAGAACAATACACAAAGTTTAAGGGGAAAAAATGCTAGGAAGACACGTTGTAAAAGAGATGCTGAAAAGGAAAATGACTAGAATAAAAGAACGAGCATGTTTGCTTGCCATGCCAGCCTTGAGACTATAGAAGTACCAATTTCTAGAAACTTAATACTAAACTATTAAAAAAGGTGGAAAAGTGAAGCAGCAGATGATGATTATTGTGAAATGGATGGAAATAAAGAATAGAGTGCAATAACAAAATTTACATATCGCCTTGATGGCTTATCTCTAAAAAGATGAACGCCTGTACAAAAAAAATTAGCTATGAAATCAATAAGTACAACAACAGTCATAATATATGCAGTACCCCAACAGCAACCCCAGCCACCTCCAAAAAAATCTGAAAAGTGAAAGCACTCAAACCAGTAGTTCAGCCCATAGTTTGGATAGTGGAAACAATAGAGCTGCGCAATGATCTGTATATCAAAACCAGCTGCAGTTGCAACCTGGACAATAGCCACAGTGGCTTAATCAGGAGGAACAACCCACCAAGGAGCATATTGGCTTAATATTCAAGCCATGATAGTGGTCGTCTTAGTCATCTTTAGTCAGGGAAACAAAAGAACCTGGTCATGGAAAAGTTGGTACATAAATTGAAGGTAGAGATGAAGCCCCATCCAAATTTGCATTCATTAAGTTGGCATAAGAAAGAGGTTGAACAAAAAGCGGGCGTACAATGCACGTTCATGTCCAAAGTTATAAAGCATCATGTCGATGAGGCTGCTTGCAAGGTAGTTCTTTTGATTTTTGCTGCATTATCATCGAAAATACATACCCTTGGTGATGCGACGTCCACCCCAGATGGACNTCGTTCATGTCCAAAGTTATAAAGCATCATGTCGATGAGGCTGCTTGCAAGGTATTTCTTTTGATTTTTGCTGCATTATCATCGAAAATACATACCCTTGGTGATGCGACGTCCACCCCAGATGGACGTGAGACAGACAAACCCATTCCAATTCAGTTTTGTCCTGAATCAGTGCAGATCTGGTTGCGCCAATGGGGTCAACTATCCATTTAGGGCTCCGATTTCTTGCTGCAGCTTTTGAATTGGTTTATGAATTTTGCGAGCTGCTCTCAAGTTTCTCTCTTTTAAGGTGTTGTATTCTTGCTCTTACAAATTGTGTATATGTATCGTATTAGAGTGCAAGCGGTGGATCTTCCCTAACATTGTTTCTACTCAACATTCAAGCCATCGAACCCTCCTTACACCCTCAATTAATGCTGACAGCTGCTATCCTCCATTGTTCCACTCCTATTTTCAGTCAAAATCTAATCATAGTCATCTTTCCCACCATCCAAAACATCC
>JXCR01109332.1:0-11364 GCA_002079205.1 Phalaenopsis hybrid cultivar
TAGTTAAAGGCTATCCAAATATAGTAATCCTTATATATATAAAATAAATAAATCAAGGATTGGAAAGGATCCTGAAAAGAAAAGAAAAGAAAAGAAAAAGATAATATGGGGAGAAGCTAGAGGAGACGCCTAATTAAAAATTGGCTTCACTTGAATCAACTTAAAAAATAAGGCTTAGCTACATTTTCTAAACTTATATTTGAGTATTAACTTATTTAATAGTAAAGTTTCATGAAGTTCTTTTTCATATGAATACTCTAAGTGACTTTAATATGACAATTTATAATTTTTCCTGAAAAAAATAGAGAATCAGAAATCTTAAACTTGATTGCTGGATATTCTTATACCTTTGGTATTAGCTGGAGTTATTTTGAATTTTTCTTAAGTTATGCTATTGTATTTAGTGGACTAAAATATGGAAATCTAGAAGTTAAATTATTTACAATAAATCATATTTTTAGTAGTAAAGGAGTTACTTTAGGACAAGTAACATGTAAGTTTGGGAGATGTTGATACACCAAAAATATTTACATTTTTAGACCTATATTTTATACTCATTTTTTGTGATATTGTAATTTAATGGAAGGTATTTTTAATGTTTTCTTGTAGGTTGTTGAATTTTTGGACTTAGAGCAATAAGGATGAAATTTGGAGTCAAAATGGAGAATTTGAAAATTTGTTCTACGCCATAAGCGCTAGACTAGGTGCCAACGGTGTCATTTGATAGAGAACATTGACTTAAATTACGAACCACTGGCATCGACGACACCAGAATGGGCGCCGGCGGTGCCAGTGTCAGATCAGAACATGTTTCTAGAAGATTTGACAAATTTGGATGCTTTTTGAAGAGTTTTTGGATGCACCTATTGGAGAACTGACTCTAAGCTCTGTTTGGAACCAAAATTGATCAGAAAATTGACTCGTTTTCACCATTTGTCACCACCATTCATTCTCTTACATATCATAGACTTTTTTATCTTCATTCCACCACCATTTTTGAGTCTTCATGTATAGGTGCACTACACTTTGAGGAGTTCAGATACTACTCTTCATGTATAGGTGAACTCCTCAAAGTGTAGTGCACCTATACATAAAGAGTAGTATCTGAACTTATCGAAGTGTAGTGTATGTGTATGTAAGTGTAGGATCTACCGTGCAGGGCGTAGTGTGTGAACTGTACAGTGTGTATGAGTGTAGTATATATTTCTCGTGCAAGTGTAATATCTATGTAAAGCCCATAGTATCTATACATGATACTTAATATCTGTCGTGCAAAATGTAGTGTGTGGATATAGTGTCTGCAATATAAAAAGGTGATATGATAATACTTAGGTCCACCAAACAAAGATATGTGGTGTGCAAGATGTACTATGTGATGTATGAAATGTACGTGTAGGTGATATCCATTGTATGCATGTATTAGTCAAGATATGTGTCTACAGTGTAGTGTTGTATCTGTTCTTTCGTGAGTGTGGTATTTGTAGGGTGTTTGTAGTATCTGTTCTTTTGTGGTTGTAGTATCTGTGTAGTGTTTGTAGTATCTGTTCTTTTGTGATTACCGATTCTCGAAACTTTTGAAAAAGGGTTAGAGCTGTTAACGATCTAGGGGTGAAAGGGCATCACACTAATTGATCATTGATTTTATATTTCAGCTATACACTAAGCTGTTAAATGGTCCTCTTGCATCATTGCCTGTTACCCCTCATCTCAAACTAATAGGCCACCTCAATATTTCATATGCTCATTCAACAAGTTTTTGTATGTTATGTATCAAGAGAAATGAAAGGAGCATCTACTTAAGCATTTTTATAACATCCACCTTCTAGCCTTAAGTTCAAACCTTAAATTTGTACATATGATCATTACATGCTCTATCAACTTTCCAAAGATAAATGTGCTTAAACCCTCATATTATCAAATTTAAACTCATGAAATTTGCATAACCAGAAAGCCAATTCCAACAATACTTTAAGGATTAAGTCAATATTCCTCCAAAGTTTCAACCTATGGGTTTGTCGGCAATTCAACTTTAACATTTTGGTAAAGATCCCTATTAACTTGGTCCATCACAAGGGAATCAATTCGTATGGTTTAAAATAATTCCATCTAATAATCAATTCAATTCATATTATAAAAGAAGCAGCAGTTGTTGGTCGGTCCCCAGTAAAAAAATTCAAAATGCATAATTCATTAAAACAACTAGCAGTGAGTCTAAAGAAAGTGACCAGGTAAAAAAAATGATTCCTAATAAGAGTTCTCAAATGCTAACAAAAGTACAAATGCCATAAATTCCTCACGCTTCTGTATACAATTAAGAAGAAATAGAGTCAAATTTACATGCATATCACATTGGCTTTTATGTATTTACATTTTTAACACGTTAACTCTTTTTTTTTGAAAATAACTTTGAGATATCTCTTTAAATATTTGTACAACCTATGAGAACATGAAGAAAGTTAAACAATTCACTCATGCTTACCCAGAAGATATATAATATTGCAAATAAATTTTGAATCAGCTCAATGTGACAATCCACCAGCTAAATGTAAGCTCCAATGATTCGATTTTGAAAGCAATAGTGAGATTTTGATTTGTAGTATCGAATGAGGGAGGGTATATGAAAAGAAAGTCTAAATCCACTTAACATATGCCATTGTAAAAGAAAAGGTGAACAAACCCAAAGCACTAATACAAATATATATAAGGATTATACTTATTACGACATGAACATATTCAAAGCCAAACTAAAATCTAGCCACTCAAATTATTACACCACGGTCCGTTCCTCCTTTTTTTTTGATTCACTGGAATATGTAATGCTCTTAGAAAGAATAACACCCTGCAAATATAATCTACATTACTATACTAAAGCTTCTACAAACTCATGTATGGTGGGAATTGAATTAATACAGACATCCCCTGCTCTTCAGCTATTCGTTCTTGATTAAAAGAGAGGTAATAACAAACCATTATATCTTAATCAATATCTCTTCCTCTTAAAGGAGAAATGAAATTATGTTCAATGTTCAAGAAACCACATATAGTGTAAACCAAAAACTTCAAAACTCTTGATCACTGAGACAATCTTCTTAAGATCCGTATAAAAAATAATCTTTAATAATATATTCCACAAACCACAACAGTTTCAGAAAATGTAAGTATAGAAATAATAAGCAAAATGATTTCCAGATCCCACTAATGAAGGAAGGTAATCCAGAAAGGGATCGTCAGCCAACCGAACTCTTTCTTCATTATACGAATCGGAGGAACTCAAACTAGAGAAACCCGATACTCGATCTCGTCCATCCACTCGATACTCGTTCAATCAAATGGTTCTCCCTTCATCGTCTCTGATGGCCAAGACTCGTGAAACATCCAACTTTAAACCCTAAGTCTCAACCTAGACTCAACCAAATCACTTCACGTTTGTTCCTACACCTTCATCTACTCAAGACGAGTACATCTATATGGATACATTGCTATGAATTGCAAGTTTTATTCACAAAGGTCCAAACCGAGCCCAAAATTAGGGTTAGTGAGCTATACCTTTGCCCAATAGGAGAGGGCTCAATTGGGTGCTTGTGAAAGCTTCAGTGGAGTCTGACAAACCTTGTGGATGGATTTATTTCCTCTGGTGAAGGCTCCAAGTATGAGTTCGATTAAAACGTGGAGCGGCCTTAGTCTAAGGATAGGTTAGAGGGCTTAACAGAGAGGGATTTTGTTGGGGATCTTCCTCTCTTGCTCTGTTGAAGCTCAAGAGCAAATCAATTTGAGGTTTGGGGGAGTTTTTAGGAAGGCCAAAGAATGGTTCCAATAGGGTAGTGTAGTCTTGGAGAAGCTTTAGAAACATTTTAAATAGGGTTCCCTCAAGAAAATTTTTTTGGTTCCCCTTTTGCCATGGAAGAGGGGTTTAAGTAAAACAACATAGGGTGGCTGCCATGGCCTTCATTTGAGTGCAATGTGGAGCTTAGGTGGAGGGCTTCAAGATGCTAAACACCAATCAAAGCTAGACACATTGGATGGGTGAAATTAGGTTTGAACTTAGGCATGGGGGTTCTGAGTTTTGGCTCCTCCAGTAACTAGGGTGGCTGGCCATGGCAAGGGAGGTGCTTAGGTGGCTCAAGAACCTCAGAGGAATCTATCACAATAATTAATTTGGGCTGGTGATAGGCTTTTGGCAAATATATCTTTGGCTTAAGTAATTTAGGAAACAAATACCTTGATTTAGGGGACCTTTGGTCAATGGCTCATCTAGGGTGGGTTAAGTGAGTACCTTGGTCACTATGTCCAGAAGTTGGCTGTAGAAGTCTTGCCTTGATCAATTTGACAAGGCTAGGTCAATTTTGGTGCATGAGTTCAATTTGGGTCCAAATGGCCAAAGGTTGGGTTTGGGTTGGGCTAGCCATGACTTTGAGTCCAATTGATCGATCAACATTGTGTAGATGATTGTTATGAAGATTTTTTATGAAGGATTCATGTGATTTTGAGTTCAATTAGAAGCTCAATTTGAAGGATTTTGGGATTTTGGTCAATTTGGACATGTTGGACTTGACTTGGGTCTAGGTTGTGCTAAGTTTAAATTGATGTTTGGAAATAGTCCATAGGAATGTCATGAAGAGTTTTCAACATATATTGGGTGCCAATTTTGGGGTTAGGGTATTCAATTTGGTGGAATTTTGAGAAATTTGGCCTTTAAAGGCAATTTGGGGTTTTTGGTCAAAATGGTCAAATTGGCCAAATTAGGTTCGATTGAAGGGTCCAAATGGATTTAGAGATATTTGGAGTAATTTTGGAGGTTTTGGGAAAGTTTGCGGTGTCAGGGGTATTTTTGTAATTTTGGCAAATTTGGGGGTATTTTGGTAATTTAGGATTTTTTGGCTGATCTTGGGCAATTTTGATAGTTTTAAATGTTTTAAGAATAAATTTGGGCATTTTGGATGAATTTGAGTATTTGTTTACCAAATTTAGGGTTTCAAGGACACTAAGGCAATTTGGGTGGATTTAGGGGCAATAGCCCAGGTTGGACGTTTTGGTAGAATTGGGGTGCCAACCATCTTATCGAGCCATAGATCAATGAAATCCTTATTTGGGTCCTCTATGTACTAGTCTTAGCTAAACCCTAGCCTAGGGCTAGCAGGTTTAGGGGACCATCTACATGAGTCTCCCAAAAGATCAATGGATCAAAGTCAACAATTTGGGTTCAGGGTTTGTGAGTGATTGTGGGTGAAAGTGAGTGTAAGTGAGTGAACTAACTCCAGACCAACACCCTGGGTCAGCCCTAAGGTCAAGCAGTCCTATGGGAACTCTCCTTGAGATCCTCCATGCTGACCCCACCTACTAAGTGATAGAGGTTAGGACCAATATGTGGAACTTCAAGTTGTGCAAAGAAGAGTTTAGAGTTTCTAATGGTGAGGGTTCCTTTCTAGTTTTCTAAGAATAGTCAACAGGAAATTACTATGGCTAGACCTTATGCAACTAAAGAGGGAAAACTAAACCTCAACCAAAAGTGAGGTCAACAAATGGATCCCTAATAGACGTAGTGTGTTGGGCAAGCACACCGCGCGTATTGGCATTGACCGACTAGATTAAGAAAAATAACATAGACTCCTAAGTCAATAGACCTTGAAAGGATTGTAGAATTTGAGTGATAGTTGTTTCCTCTAGGGAATTAATAATACCATATCTGATTGAAATCTAGAAGTAGGAACTCTCGATGGGGTTTAGATTGTGAGCTTCAAGTTATCAAATTTCAGGTGCTAACTGGTGATGGGAATCAGTGTTTAGGTGTTTACCCCGAGATGGGAATTGAAATTTATGTATCAATCCCGGAAAGGTAAGTAAGAATGTAGGTACCGACCCCCGAAAGTTGAGAATAGGATGTCATGTTCCATTAAGGGGGTCATACTCCTATCTCAAAGATGTGTGTAGAAAAATTAGATGTCGTGGTCCCATTCAAGGGGGTTTTGACACCAATATTAGAAGATTTAGAATTGGATTTGATGTTCCATTCAGGGGAGTTTTACTCTTATCTCAAAGATATGTGTAGAGAACTGGATGTCGTGGTCCTATTTAAGGGGGACTTATACCAATCTCAGAAGGTTGAGAATAGGATGTGATGTTCCATTCAGGGGAGTCTTACTCCTATCTCAAAGATATGTTCAGAGAATTGGATGTTGTGGTCCCATTCAAGGGGGTCTTATACCAAACTTGGAAGGTTGAGAATAGGATGCAATGTTCCATTCAAAGGAGTTTTACTCCTATCTCGAAGAAATTTGTAGAAAATTATAGGTCGTGGCCCCATTCACGGGAGTCCTATACCAATCTCAGAAGATTGAGAATACAATTTGATGTTCCATTTAGGGGAGTCTTACTCGTATCTCAAAGATGTAGAGAGAATTGGATGATGTGGTCCCATTCAAAAGGTTCTTACTCCTATCTTGAAGGTTGAGAATAATATGTGATGTTCCATTCAGAGGAGTCTTACTCCTATCTTGAAGATATGTGTAGAGAATTGGATGTCATGGACCCATTTAAGGGGCTCTTATACCAATCTCAGAAGGTTGAGAATAGGATGTGATGTTCTATTCAGGGGAGTCTTACTCCTAACTTGAAGATATTTGTAGAGAATTGGATGTCACGGTCCCATTAAAGGGGGTCTTATACCAATCTTAGAAGGTTGAGAATAGGATGTGATGTTCCATTCAGAGGATTCTTACTTCTATCTTAAAGATATGTGTGTCACATTAAGGAGGAAAGCACTGGGACTTATATCCAACCACAAGGGATAGTAGGAAGAGAGTTGGCATCTTGGAAATGGCTTTGAGAACAATATGAATATAGTGTAGAAAGTTTGTAGTGTTGAGTACATAAATATGTATCATGTGAAGATAGGTATTGGTGAGAAAGAGTTGTTAAATCTAGTGAGATTTTACGCAGAATGTGAAATTCTGCAGGGATTGTGAAGAGAATTAGTGCAGATAAGGATAATTGTGTTGCACGAGCAAAGAGTAAGAGTCCTTGAAATTGAAAGAAACAACTCAACAGGTTTATTTTCTTTTCTTATTTTTTTTATCATATTTAATTATCATAATATATTTTTTAAAATTATAATTTTCTTTTTGGTTTATTTTTTCAAAAGAGAATTTTTTATTATCATGTTTTTTTTTTGCTCTTTGTTCATTATAGTCCTGAATCAATGTATGGTTCTGTGGCTTTCATCCATCGCACAAAAGGGCAATTGAACAAACAAACAAAATTTCTAAAATAGATTTCATTAATCCACTTCAACAGGTGTTACAGATTAAGTACAGGCCAAAGATTCAAAAAGTACAATATACTGATCGCAGCAGAGTACATCTGAAAATATCTCATGTTGGGTAAATAGAAGCTGAGCATATCCATTATATATATCATCACATCTGTAGCGTTAAAATGCAGTACAAAAAGGTATTCTCTGAGTGTCCGTCTTTGGTAGGACGAGCTCCTAATTGAGTTAACCTACTAAGACACGCTCTAGGATAAGAGTTCCATTTGCATGGGCTTAAAGGTACAACCCTCTCATAGCTCGTACGGCATTAAATCTTCCAACTCCGGGTCCAGCCAAAATCCATATGGCATTTTGCAGTCATCCATTCTTCGAAAAGTCACGGACACCCTATGGTGTCGTACCCCTGGAATGCAGTGTTTGGCAATGTTTGCTTCATTTCCTTTAAAAACTAGCACTAAACCCATTGGTAGTGGAATCTCCACGGATCCTCTAAAATAGTTAGGGCCAATGATATCAATTTATTTTCCAAATATAATGTTGCTTTTGCTCATGAAAGAGACCGTGCAGAAAGGCCTCACAAAATCATGATGATCTATATGCTGAGGAAAGTAATCACCCTCATTGTAGATGTTGATGATGCAGCTTTTAGGAATGCAATCAGGTGGAAGTATGCTCCATTAGACCATTCTCTTGATCATCCATTTTATCATGGGAGGTAGCGAGTCCACCTCATCGTGCCTCAGAATCCCCGGGAGATTCCCTTGTGTCCTTGGTGAAGTTGTAACAGCAGTCACTTTGTATAGTGATCTTGCCCTTCCCACGCATCCATTTTGGTGGTTCTAAATAGGTTTTTTTCATCAGAAGGCCTGTTCGGCCTCTGTCCCTTCGATCAAAGATGTAGTTAAGAATACTTCTTTCATCGCTTTCGGAGAAGACCCTGATGTACAACTCCAAGCCTTCTAGTATAATGACGAATGTTCCTTGAACTTCTTCATAGAATTCAAACTCCCTTTTGTTCACTTTACTCATTTTATAGTATTCTGTCGTGCTGACGATCGACGACTTTTGAGGGTACTCCCTCTTTTCAATGTTAGTAGGAACCTAAGCTGATGCATTCTCTGTCTCTAGCAAAATATATGACTCTGCATCTAACGTGATATATTTGTCTCCCATTGGGTGACCAGTGCTCTAAAATCTTTCTTTGGTGGACGCGTACTTCTTTAAAAGTACTGTAACGCTCTAGATGGAAAATGTTACAATTCGGGCATTCCAGAAATGCCCCTGTAGCTGGTGTCCGTTCGAGAATCTCGACGTTGCAGGTCGGGCAACCCATGCAAAGAGCGTCTAAAACTCTTGTTGTCTCTGGCTTTAGAGCAAACACTAACTCATGCTTTGTGGCAGGCAAGCTGAAAAAGGTCTCTCTCATGTTTGGATTGTAGATTTTCCCCTTAGGGATTGGGGTAAGCAAGCTTTCTTCCTCCTTCTGGCGTCTTCTTTCTTCACGTATAAAGCCCTATGTTTTCGACGATTGCCATTTCTGACCTGAGTTCTTTGCAGCGGTGTGTCTGGTGGTATTTTATCATTGGTAGTGACTAGGTCCCCGGTTGGGGCAATTATCATAGACGGCAAACGACTAGTCCCCTCCATTGGGTCTTGTTGTACTATCACATTTTTCCCCTTTAGCGAGGAGTTATCCCTGGTGCCAATATTTAGTAGCAATGGTAGCCTTTCCTTTTCTCGATGGCCAAACGCATCCATTAGGGGACCCTCATAGTCCATGTTGACTTGATTGAAGTCCATCTCGAAGTTTATGGTGCCGCCCTTTCCTCATTAAGTGTGAGGTTCCAACCATCTTTAAAAGAAAAAATCAACCTCTATCTTGACATTTTCTCTGTAGACGACAGAAAAAAAAACCTTAGTGAGCTGAAATTTAGCGGGAACAAGAATAAAACAAAGTGTTTAGTGGGCAGAATTTTAGTTTATATCGATGAGAAGATTGTTTATTTTTACTTATATATATTGTGTTTAATTTAGTAAAATATCAAGCTTAAAAGTAGAAAAGATAAAGCTGAAATGTGTAATTTCTAAAGTCTTCATTTTATTGAGGTTAACTTGTTACAAAATTTTTGGACCCGATCACAGAGGTTTGGCCAAATAAATAACCCTAGAACAATCAAAATTCCAAGATTTCAATTCAAGCAATTTCAAACTGTGTAGTCTGTCTTCAGGTCTCACCCATTGATAAGCAATATGGGTCTTTCGCTCCGGAAATCCACTAGCTAGTAGGCTCCTCCCGAGTAGACTTTTTCTACAATAAATGGTCCTTCTCAAGTTGGCTCAAATTTTCCACTGATCTCGCGGCGTGCAAGAATAGGCCTTTTGAGCACGAGAACGAGATTACCAACTTTGAATGTCCTTGGGCGGACCAATTTGTCATGAGCTTGAATCAGCTTGGCCTGGTAAAGCTCCAAAAGTTGTTGTGCTTCTAAGCATTTTCCTTAGAGACATTCCAATTCTTCAAGTCTAAGTTTTGCACTTTCTTCTATTGTAAGTTGCTTGGCGACAGCGAACCTGAGAGACAACATCTAAACTTCTAACGATAGTACAACCTTGGACCCATCCACGAGCATGTAGGGTGTACACTGAGTGGGAGTCTTGATTTGCATCTGGTAGGCCCATAAAGCTTCTAGCAATTTGTTATGCCAATCTCTTTTATTTTCATCCAGTGTCTTCTTCAAAATTTGTACCAATGTCTTGTTGAAGGCTTCAACCAGACCATTTGACCTAGGATAGTAAATTGTAGAGTATCTCAAGTCTATCCCGTGTCGTTTGATGAATTTATTGATTTTTGTGCTCTTGAAGGTTGTCCTATTGTCAGAGATTATTCTGCGCGGAACTCCAAAAAGGTAGATGACTTGGTTTTTGAAGAACTGAAGGATGTGATGTTTCGTAACCTCTCGTAATGGCACTGCCTCTGCCCATTTGGAAAATTAATCTATAGTGGCAAGTATAATTTTATGTCCTTTGAAAGATTGATGGTCTACCGGACCTATTATGTCTGTGCCCCAGCACTCAAATGGCCACGAGGTAACTGTTGGGTGTAGCACATTTGGAGGTTAGTGCAAGACCATCCCATGAATTTGGCACTGGTGACATCTTCTAGCTATATCCATGTAGTCGGACATCATTGCTGGCCAATAGTATCCGAGTGTTTTGATTTTCATTTTCATTTTTGGCTCTGACTGGTGAGTACCGCACAATCTAGCATGTACTTCTTTGATAATATTCTATGCTTCGGCTCTTCTTAGGCATCACAATCACATCTGGTCTAATGATATCTTCTAGAGGTCATTACGTACTAGAGTATATGACATAGCCCTTCTTGTGGTGTGTTGTTGACTTGTCCTCCGACAGCTTTCCAGTATGCAAATATTCTATTAATGGCTTATGTAAATCATCATTGTTATCAGCAACTGCAATCGTTATTTCTTCCTCTTTTACGAGCTTGTGTAGATTATCAAGGTTGATTCGAGACAAAGTTTGTCTTCCTTGTACTATGATGTCAATGGAATCCTCTAGGGGACATGCCAATTCCTTAATAAGTTTTACTAGAGCGTCAACATGTGCATTATCTTCTACAGGAATTTGGTAGAAAGTCACATTGGGAATCTGCTCGAGCAGCTTCATGGTGCACCAGTGGTATTCTGCTAACCTTGGTTTCAAAATCTTGTATTGTCCGACAACTTGTTGAATGACGACTTGTGAGTCTCCATAGACGGCAATATCTGTTATGTTCATCAAGGTTGCTAATTCCAAATAGGTAATTAAAGTTTCATATTCTACTTCTTTGTTGGTACATGGCTATGTTAGGTGGTATGAGAACCTCATCATACCCTTATCTTATGTGATAAAAACCAAACCAATCCCTACTTTGCCTGGTGTAACTGTGCCTGATCCTTTGCTTATCTGGCTGACGAAGCTCCGTCGAAGTACATCTCTCAGGATTGTGCACTGGAGAATTCCATTTGTAATATCTGTTCATCTGGTAACTCCTCATTAAGATGGGACCCAGTTAGAAGAGGGTGTGCAGCAAGGAA
>JXCR01109335.1:0-50349 GCA_002079205.1 Phalaenopsis hybrid cultivar
GGGAACTCTAGAGTGAGAGCTAGTATCTTCCTTGCCTAGCCGGTCTTCAAAACTATTCAAACAATAAATTAGCTAATGTTCTTTATAGCATCTCTAGTAAGAATAAATAATATTATTGCTCCTATTTGACATAACACAATTTGCATACTTCCACAACAGAATTATTATACTTATTACTGATTCATGATTAGAACAAAGATAATTTCATATTAAATATTTTTCTTCTACAAAAACTTTAGTTATCTTTTTACTGTTTCGTTAAAATATCAAAAATAACAAAAATATTTTAATTTTAAATTCCTACAAAAAATTGTTTTTAGTTTAAGTAATTATCTTTTTAAAATAGAAAAACTTTCTAAAAAGTGCATATTGCATAATCTTTCCAGTTGGTTCGATATTCAGGTCTTAATCAAAAAGTCATATATTACTTGATAACGATACATATAATTGCATAGTATCCCAATATAAATATATAGAAATTAAAAAGCTAAATTCTTATTTTTCTTCAGAATCAAGCTTTTTGTTTTATTGCAAAACAAGGAAATATAAGTGAAAAATACCATCAGAACTATTGCTATACTGTGCATAAGTATCCAGGCATCAAGGGATCAATGCGCCGATCTGGTGCAAGATGCGTTAGTTCTCTGGATTTTAGCGCATCATGCGCCAATCTGCTAGAATCCAAAATTGGCTCTCTTTGCTCAAAATTTGTCCTTTTTTCCATTTTTGCTCCAAATGCCTAGAAATGATATACCTGTAAAAAAAACACAAAAACTACTATTCTTTAAAGTGCAATATCACCAAAAATAAGCATGAAATAGGTACTTAAAATAGTATATCAGTTTTATGTATCATTAGGCTGGGAGGATACTGGCTCTCACTCCAGAGCTCTCACTTCCCTTCTACTGAAGGCTAACTCTCGCTTTAGTTCTTAAACACTAAGACCAATTTGCGGATTTTATTCTGTCACCCTAGAATCTCCAATTCATTGCCCAATAATATATATTTCCCTATTTATTTACATCTAAGTCCAAGAATGAAACACTCCTTCATGGAATCGAATGTGATTCTCACTCTATTGTAAAACTCATACTCTTTTTTCCAGATAGTATGTTTCACAACTGATGTTAACATTTCAGTTGGCCAAATCGAAAAGTTAATTAAGAATAGAGTGCAAAATTAGCACAATTTATTTTATATTTTAAAATTGACACATCCAAATTATCTACTCATTTCACCATATCACAAAGTAGGGAGAAAGAAAAAGATAACTACTCATACCTCGTGAGGAAGAAACGACAAAATATGAATTTCATAAATACAAAAAATTTTATACAACAATAATAAACAAATACTACTTATTTTTAACTCTTCCTCAAAGCAAATCCCATGTAGTCTCCCTTAGACTCTTTCTCTTTTTACAAGACTCTTGAGTTTCATCTTAAAGATGTAGGGAAGAAAAAATCTCTCACTTCATTCCCTCTCTAACAACCCTTAGGAGAAATCACACTTAGACTCACCACACTAAACAATACACACAACAGAACACTCCAGAAGACTCAATGACACACTAGCCCCCCCTCTTCTAACAATTTCGCTCTAAATAAAGCATAATGTAGGTTTTCCAAGAAGTGTGTCCAATAACTCTTCAAAAGGCATCCAAATTCATCAAATATTCTAGAAATTTGCCCAGCACCAACATTGGCACCGTCGGCGCCCGTGGTTCGAATTAATTTATGTTCTCTCTGTCAAATGGCGTCGTCGGCACCCAGTCTAGTATCGTCAGTGCCCCCGCTGTTCTGGACTCCTCCATGCTGGCGCCGTCAACCCTGAGATTTTCTTCCAAAATGCCAATTTGACTCCAAATGTCATCCTTTTTTGCTTCCTTTTTTACTTCAAGTGCTAAAAATCATCAACTTGCATTAAAACATGAAAAATACGTTCCTTTAAAGCACAATATCACCAAAAATGAGTATAAAATATAGGTTTAAAAATGCATATATTTTTGGTGTATCATTATACTCAGATACAAGTATAGGAATTGTAAGAAGACCTTTTCCCTCAAGTTGATTCAAGTGAAGCTAATTTTTTATTAGGCATCTCCTTAAGCTTTTCCTCACATTTTTCCTTTTCTTTTTCTTTTTCTTTTTTCTTTTTTTTCTTTTTTTCTCTTTTTTTTTCTTTTCTGTAGGATCTTTTTCAATCCTTTCTTTTCTTTTCTTTTTCATGTGAGGATTACAATATTTGGATAACCTTTAATAATTTTGAACTTCACTATCCTCTTCTTAAAGTTAAAACTTCTTACATTCCTTCACTTTATAAATTCATACCACCTTTGAAGATTTTTCATAAAGTCTCTCTCTTTTCTTCTTACACGAGTCTCTAAGATTCTTAATATTTTAGAAATGCAATTTATTTTACTTTAAATAGAAAAAACATAGTCTTATTGTTTCATACTAAATATCTTAACTCTAGAATTGACCTTTATTATAATTTTTTTCCCTTAAATTTACCACAATATTTACAAACAAAAATATAGTTATTTAAAGTTAACTCTAATATCCATGGTCATGTTAAATTAATTTTTTAAAATATAGTAAATTTAGGACAAATAAAATCTAGTTCACTTCTTTTAAAGAAAATTTTCTTTTCCCCCAAACTTAAATTTTTAAATAAGTAAAGAATGTAGTACAAAAATTTGCAGCTGAAAAAGAATAGTAAATGCATAAAAATAAAACTAACATGTAGAGGATTCTGAATATGAAACTTGGCTCTTGATATTTTGTAGGTGCTAACTTAAAAATTAAAGGCTTTAAAGCATTAAATGAGACATAATATATCATAGGATTTGTTAAGAAAAAAATAAATTAAGGACATAAACAGTAAGCTAAAGCAACTAAAAATGCTGAAAAAAAGTCTACAATTTACTATTACATAACCAGTTCAATAGATCCACAAATTAAATGCATATATTGTTCTACTCATACCATCAACAATAAAACAAAACAAATAAAAAAACATAAAAACAAAAAATCTAAATAAAATTTTACTATTCATCATCCTCCTCTTCCCCTTCCCCTTCTTCCTCTATTTCTTCCTCTTCTTCATGCACATAAGGTGTGAAGTTGGGGCATGTAGGAAACTCTACTGTATGGTCACCCCTCAAGAATCTAATCATCGCCTCTTCATTTGTGATCTTGAAACTGCTTATATGCAACAATATAACAATGTATGCAATTATATTTTCACTTATATTTCCTTACTTTACAACAGTACCAAAAACTTGATCCTGAAGAAAATAAGAATTTAAATTTTTAATTTATATGTATATTGGGATACTACACAAGTATATGTATCGTTATCAAGTAATATAGGACCTTTTGATTAAGCCCCAAATATCAATCCCATGAGAAAAATACATAATATGCACTTTCAAACGATAAAGTTTATTTTAAAAAGACAATTACTTAAACTATAGATAATTTGATAGCAATTAAATTCAAATCTTTTTGGTATTTTTGATATTTTGCAAAACAATAACAACTTCTACATAACTTGAGTTTATGAAAAAGAAAAGCACAAAATATGATAAATATCTTTCTCCTTTTCATGATTCAGTAATAAGTATAAGAATTCTGTTGTGGAAGTATGCAAATTGTGTTGTGCCAAATAGAAGCAATAATATTATTTACCCTTACTAGAGATACTATAAAGAACATTAGTTAATTTAAAGTTTGAATAGTTCTGAAGACTGGCTAAGCAGGAAAGATACCAGCTCTTACTCTAGAGTTCCTTTGATTCCCTTCACCTGGGGGCTAACATCTCGTATCAGAACCTAAAACAATAAACCAAGTTGAGGGCTTTAACCTATCACTTTAAAGTCTTGTAACTCTACACCCTTCAAAGATTATTTTCCTATTTATTTGCACTAAATCATATGAATTACATGCAATTCATCCAACACATGTGATTCTTTCTAATTGTTGATTGAGATAATACCATCCCGGTTATTACATGTTCTCACAAAAAATTATAACATCTAGATGGGCCAGATCAGAAAGTAAATGAAGTGCATGGAATTAAATTATCACAACTTCTTTCAACATTAAAGATTAATACTCTCCACAACTTCCATCCAACAAATTAGTTACTCATAATTTTAAGGAGAAAGATAAGGACGACTACTCAGAATCCATGGAGAAAACAAAACCATGCTTTAGTTTAAAAGTAGAAATCATTGTCAAACCAACAAGAACTCTCAATTAAAACCAAAAGTAGTTCAAAACAAAAGATAAAAATTTATCTCAAATCCTACTCTTGAAGTTCCTTTGAATCTCTTCTCTTTTACAACACTCAAAATAAACTAAAAACAAAAAGGATAAAGTAAATTTGTGTGGTGCATGAAAATATCTCCAAAACTATCTCTTAAAACTCCTCAGGACTCCTCATCTTCAAACTCTTTTCAGAACTTTCAAGCACCCACTTTAATTGTCTTAACTTCCTTATTTTATAAATTTCCAAAGAGGTGCCTTGGAAATTCTTTAAAATGTATTCAAATTTAATGTATTCTCCAAGGGATGCCTCCTTTCACAAGTCTTTTAATAATATTTTTGTCCATAGTGGTCATAATCACCCTCTTTAACCAAAATGTGCCTCAAATGTCTCTTCAAAATTCAGGCAAATGAAGAAAACTGCCAAATAATTGCCTCTGACGCTTAAGCGTGGGGCCTCTTACGCTTAGGTGCAGCCTTCTTTGTTTCACCGGCGCTTAGGCGCCAAAACACTTTTGCATAAATTTCATATTTTTGCTCCAAATTTGATCCCTTTTCACTCTTTTTAGCATTTTTCAACTTTTTACTTGTACTTGAAAGAAAAACACACAAATATCTTCCATTAAAGTGCAATATCTAAAAAATAGGTATAAAAATGTGTCTAAAAACACTATATATTTTAGGTGTATCATAATCTCCCAAACTTAAAATGTTACTTGTCCTTAAGTGACACTTCAATCTTTAAAAACCAAATTATGAAATATCATGATGGACTCTTTTCTGCTTATATTCATCATTATATGCATTTATGGCTTCTATACTACCTCTTATGTCTTACATTGTTATAAGATCTGATTGTTGAATCATTAACTACTCCATAATATTTTCAAGTGAAATAGAACCAGAAGTAGATGGTTTTGTAGCTGATGTGGAGGGTCTATCACTATTCCACTCCTAGATCCAAAAAATGATTCAAATTTATGCACAGTGTGGTTTCCAACGGGTTTTAGTGGTTGCAACATTTCTTTATTTCTACCAAATTCTACTCCTTATTGTTCACATAAACTGAAAATCAGGGCAGGATATCCTAAACCACTACCTGTCCCACTTCTAGCAATGCTCTGCGCATTATCCACAATAAGTGCTCCAATATTCATTTCTTTCATTTGTTGAATGTAGAAATTCAGCACTACACTTTTCATAGTTACTTCGCTCAAGTGATTAGTTGGAAGCAACTTTGTAGAGATGAAGTAATGTCATGCCTTAGATTGAACATTTAATATTTCTTAAAAAACTTTCAAAATTTCAGATTTAAAAAATGTACGGTAAATCCATGGTGAAAATAAAAAATTTATAAGTTAAAGTGAAGCTCTTACCAAGAGAAAATGAAATCAAAGACTTTTAGGCTTTGAAATTTTCTCTGATCCACCAAATGTGAAGCCCTAAGTTGGATTTTGGCCTTGGTTAAGAGGTAGAAGACGACCCTAGCAGTGAAAATGGAGGTTTACATGGGTATTTCATAATTTTAAGTGGATTTGGGTGTTTTCGGGAAATTAGCNGATTGTTCACATAAAGTGAAAATCAGGGCAGCATATCCTAAACCACTACCTATCCCACTTCTAGCAATGCTCTGCGCATTATGCACAATAAGTGCTCCAATATCCATTTCTTTCATTTGTTGAATGTAGAAATTCAGCACTACACTTTTCATAGTTACTTCGCTCAAGTGATTAGTTGGAAGCAACTTTGCAGAGATGAAGTAATGTCATGCCTTTGATTGAAAATTTAATATTTCTTAAAAAAACTTTCAAAATTTCAGATTTAAAAAATGTACAGTAAATCTATGGTGAAAATAAAAAGTTTATAATTTAAAGTGAAGCTCTTATCAAGAGAAAATGAAATCAAAGACTTTTAGGCTTTGAAATTTTCTCTAATCCACCAAATGTGAAGCCCTAGGTTGAGTTTTGGCCTTGGTTAAGAGGTAGAAAAAGACCCAAGCAGTGAAAATGGAGGTTTACATGGGTATTTCATAATTTTAAGTGGATTTGGGTGTTTTCGGGAAATTAGCGCCTCAAGCGCCAATGCCAAAAATTTTCAGGTTTCAATTTTCTTTAAAAATCCGCTGAGTACCGCACCACGTCAACCTATAATTAACATAATTAAACATTTATGCTCATAATTAAATAATTTTTTAACACATAATTTCACAAACAACACAAAACTCACATTTATATATAAAATCTGAATAATTAAAACTAACATTTTTTAAGCCAAAACACTTAATTCAACATTGAAATCAAGCCAACAAACTAACGTTGAAACCTTAAAATCAAACATTTAACAAATAAATACATATATGGTTCCACAATAAAAGTAAATCAAATCCAATACAAACACATAGCATGGAAAAGCAAATATAAATACGAATTTTGTACTAAAACAACACAAAACTCACATTTATATATAAACATCTTCTTCATTATCTTCTTCTTGAATGTTTCCCATGGATTTGTAGTGCACGTACAAGTTGTATAAAGGTCGGTGAGGAAATTCATCTGTCAAATCTTCTTCAACCCAAGCATTTTTCTTAAACATGTGCACCAAACCTTCTTCAATACATCCAGTGTGTTTGAAGTGTTTCTTCATCCTCCAATCCAGATGGTCAAGCATTTTGAAAATATTTTTAATTGAATGCATAAGATTCTGTACCTCATTTCCGAACTTCTTAAACCTTTTCCAAAATGCATTTGTACTAAATTAAGGCTGATAGTTGATGAATTTTAAGATCCTTGATTCATCAATATACTCATATCTTTCTCCTTCCCAATTCCTGTGCAGTTGCAATAAACTTTTGGATCCATAGGCCTCCAAGGGAGAAGCACTTTTTCCCAACTTTCATAAGACACTTGCAACTGGCTACACAGCAGAAATATGTTAGATGGATATCCTAGTCTAGAATTCAATCCATTGATGATTAAACCCAAAACATACTTTACTATTAAAGTTCCATCATCAATAGGTCTTACGGTTTGAATACAATAATTCAAAATCACACTTTCCTTCGTCACTTTACTGATTTCCATGGTAGGAAGTAGTTTTGATGTAAAAAATAATTTCCACACCTTTGATGCAGGATTCAATAATGATGAAAAAGAACTTACAAGTATGTTATCTCTGTTCTCCTAATTTGCATCTTCATCAGTACGGTATCGATAAAGTTCATCCATATTGTATCACGTATGGATAAAATTTGAATAGTGACAAATAGGAACACTTTCAATCAAAAACATGTTGTTTGTCCTCAAAGGAGTAAATTATATCCACCTGCCTCGAACATAAAAGACTCCTTGGATAATTCCATGAAGATTAACATAAAAATCTTTCACCACAGGAACTACTATAACACGAGTGGTATAACAAAGTATTTCCCAGCATCTCTGTACAGTAATCTCCTCTACTTGAGTATTCGGTATGTTTAATCCTCAGTTCAAAAAGCCTCACTCCTTGATCAGTCTCTTCTGCACAAGAACTCGGTCATATAACTTCATGTGCATCAGAACAGACAAACTTCCTCCTGTTGAAATTCCATATCTAGTTGTTTCTTTAGAGTGGGAAGCCATAGGATTTGAAAAATGGTGGCTTTCCCTTTGTTTTCCTATCTTAAATATCTTTAGGATTCAATTTTTGTGAGTTACTAGGAAGAAATCCCACCAAAAACTATCAAAAATTGCCTTTTGAATCATCCAAAGTTATTTCCATCACCGCAGCACTTCTGACGCCAATCTGGTGCTTCTGGCACCAATCTTGCGCTTCTGGTGTCAGCTCTCTAGAAAATAGCACCTCAAGAGCCAATCAGGTGCCTCAAGTACAAGTTCAGATTTATGCACCACTTTGTTTTGAATCCATACAGCTCTCAAATTTTTCATATAAGTCAGTAAATAAAGATGTTTAAATGTATTTTCTTAATATGTAAATCTCTTAAATACACAGAATTCATAAAGAAAGTATATATATTGAAGATCCCAAAACTGGAAAGATATTTAAAGTGAATGGTACAGACTGAAATCATATCTTGATTGTAAAAGACCAGTTCTTAAAGAGACTGTAAGGTTATGTCACCTAGAGTAAAGACTGGAATTGGCAGGCTGATGACAGACAACCCATATTTATTTTTGTATCTGTTGTTTATTTATTTTTATAATACTACAATAAATAAACAACAGATACAAAAAAAAATATATAATACTACTTATAAAAATAAATAAACAACAGATACAAAAATAAATATGGGTTGTCTGTCATCAGCCTGACAATTCCAGTTTTTACTCTAGGTGACATAACCTTACAGTCTTTTTAAAAACTGGTCTTTTACAATCAAGATATGATTTCAGCTGTACCCATTCACTTTAAATATCTTTCCAGTTTTGGGATCTTCAATATTAAAACCTTCGTATGGATAGACTTTTACAATTGTGAATGTCCCTATCCACATAGATTTCAATTTTCCAGAAAACAATTTTTATTTTATACTGTATAATAAAACTTCCTGTCGAGGCACAAATTCTTTTTTTATTATTTTCCAATCATGTCATTCCTTCATTCTCTCCTTATATATCCTAGCATTATCATGAGATTCATTCCTAATCTCTTCATGCTCATTAAATTACGATAATCTTTTCTCACCGACATCTTTTTAAATTAAAATTAAACTCCTTAATCATCCAATAAGCTTTATGTTCCAATTCTACTAGTAAGTAAAAAGTCTTTCTAAAAATTAATCTCTATGAGGACATTTTTATAGGTGTCTTACAAGCTGTCCTATAAGCCCATAATGTAGGATCTAATCTAGCAGACCAATACATTTTATTAGGATTTATACTCTTTTTCTAAAATTTTCTTAATTTTACAATTAGATACTTCTGCTAAACCACTAGTCCGGGAATGATAAGTAGTTGAAATCCTATGTATAATATTATATTTTCCACCATTTTTTCAATTCGTTTGTTCAAAAAGTGAGATCCCCCATCAATAATGATTATTCTTAGCATTTCATATCTTATAAAAATATTTTTAATTAAAAATTTTGAAACACTTCGAGCATCACATCGAGGTAAAGCGATTACTTCAATCCACTTCGATATATAGTTGATTCCGACTTAATGCTTTTGCACAGTATAACAATAGTTTTGATGATATTTTTCAATTATATTTCTTTATTTTGCAATAAAACTAAAAACTTGATGCTGAAGAAAAATAAGAATTTAACTTTTTAATTATATACATTTATATTGGGTTACTATGCAAGTATATGTATAGTTATCAAGTAATATAAGACTTTTTTATTAAGACATGAAGATTATACAATACGCACTTTTTAGAAAGTTTTTCTATTTTTAAAAAGATAATTACTTAAACTAAAAATGATTTTTGCAGGAATTTAAAATTTAAATATTTTTGGTATTTTTTATATTTTAACGAAACAGTAACAAATTAAAAAGATAACTAAAGTTTTTGTAGAAGAAAAGTACTTAATATGAAAATATCTTTCTTCTTATCATGNGTCTGTCGTCAGCCTGACAATTCCAGTCTTTACTCTAGGTGACATAACCTTACAGTCTCTTTAAAAACTGGTCTTTTACAATCAAGATATGATTTCAATCTGTGCCGATTTACTTTAAATATCTTCCCAGTCTTGGGATCTTCAATATTAACAACTTCATATGGATAGACTTTTATAATTGTGAATGTCCCTATCCACCTAGATTTTAATTTTCCAGAAAATAATTTCAATCCTGTACTGTATAATAAAACTTCCTGTCCAGACACAAATTCTTTTTTTATTATTTTCCAATCATATCATTCTTTCATTCTCTCCTTATATATCCTAGCATTATCATGAGATTCATTTTTAATCTCTTCATGCTCATTCAATTGCGATAATCTTTTCTCACCAGCATCTTTTTAAATTAAAATTAAACTTCTTAATCACCCAATAAGCTTTATGTTCCAATTTTACTAGTAAGTGAAAAGTCTTTCTAAAAATTAATCTCTATGAGGATATTTTTATAGGTGTCTTATAATTTGTCCTATAAGCCCATAATGTAGGATCTAATTTAGTAGACCAATCCATTTTATTAGGATTTATACTCCTTTTTCTAAAATTCTCTTAATTTCATAATTAGATACTTCTGCTAAACCACTAGTATGAGAATGATAAGTAGTTGAAATCCTATGTATAATATTATATTTTTCCACCATTTTTTCAATTCGTTTGTTCAGAAAGTGAGATCCCCCATCAATAATGATTATTCTTAGCATTTCATATCTTATAAAAATGTTTTTGATTAAAAATTTTGAAATACTTCGAGCATCACATCGAGGTAAAGCGATTGCTTCAATCCACTTCGATACAAAGTTGATTTCGACTTAATGCTTATGCACAGTATAACAATAGTTTTGATGATATTTTTCAATTATATTTCTTTATTTTGCAATAAAACCAAAAATTTGATGGTGAAGAAAAATAAGAATTTAACTTTTTAATTATATACATTTATATTGGGATACTATGCAAGTATATGTATCGTTATCAAGTAATATAGGACTTTTTGATTAAGACCTGAAGATTATGCAATATGCACTTCTAGAAAGTTTTTTCTATTTTTAAAAAGATAATTACTTAAATTAAAAATGATTTTTGCAGGACTTTAAAATTTAAATATTTTTGGTATTTTTTATATTTTAACGAAACACTAACAAATTAAAAACATAACTAAAGTTTTTGTAGAAGAAAAGTACTTAATATGAAAATATCTTTCTTCTTATCATGAATCAGTAATAAGTATAGGATTTATGTTGTGGAAGTATGCAAATTGTGTTGTGCCAAATAGGAGCAATAATATTATTTACCCTTACTAATGAGCTATAAAGAACATTGGCTAATTTAAAGTTTGAGTAGTTCTGAAAACCGGCTAGGCAGGGAAGATACTAGCTCTGGTTGTGCCAAATAGGAGCAATAATATTATTTACCCTTACTAGAGATGCTATAAAGAACATTGCTATAGTTTGAATAGTCTTGAAGACCGGCTAGGCAGGGAAGATACTAGCTCTCACTCTAGAGTTCCCTAGAGCAATAATATTCTTTACCCTTACTAGAGTTGCTATAAAGAACATTGGCTAATTTAAAGTTATTTCTGACTCACTCTAGAGTTCCCTCGATTCCCTCCACCTGGGGGCTAACATTCTCGTATCATAACCTAATTAATAAACTAAGTTAGGGGCATTAACTTATCACTTTAAAGTCCTCTAACTCTACACCCATCAATGAATATTTCATTATTTATTTGCACTTAATCATATGAACTACATTCTCATTCATACAACCTCATGTGATTCTTTCCAATTGTTGACGGAGACATTACCAGCCCGATTCTTACATGTTCTCACCACAAATTTTAACATCTGGATTGGCCAAATCAAGAAGTAAATGAAGTGCATAGATTAAATCATCACAACTTCTTCCAACGTTAAAGATTAATACTCTTCACAACTTCCATCCAAAACTTAATTACTTATCATTTTAAGAAGAAAGATAAAGAAAATTATTCAGAATCCATGGAGAAAACAAAACCACACTTTAGTTTAAAAGAAGAAATCAATGTCAAACCAACACAAGTCTTGATTAAAACCAAAAGTAGTCTAAAACAAAAAGATAAAGACTTATCTCAAGTCCTCCACCAAACTCTTGAAGTTCTTTTGAATCTCTTCTCTTTTACAATCACTTAAAACAAAATAACAAAAAGGATAAAGTAAATAAAAAGTGGTTTCTGAAAATCTCTCTGAACTAACTCCCGAGAGAAGAACTTTAAAAACTTGCCAATATTTTCATAACTCTTTTCTAAGTCCTCTCTTCTTTCTTTTATAGTTTTCCAAGATGTGCCTTGGGATCTCTTCAAAATGTGTCTTGATTCAACGTATTTGCCCAAGAGACGCATCTTTTCATGATAATTTTCGTCCATGGTGGTTACAACCACCTATTAAGCCAATGGGTGCCTCAAAAACCTTTTTGAAATTCATGAAAACTGATTTTACTCGTCTAGTAACTGCCACTGACACTTGAGCGCGGGGTCTCGGCACTTAGGCGCAACCTTCTCTATTTAACTTGTGCTTAAGCGCCGGATCTGGCGCTTAGGTACCAAAACTCTTTTGCACAAATTTTCACCTTTTTGCTCCAAATTTGATCCTTTTTCATTACTTTAAGCATTTTTTCCATTTTTACTTATATTTGCAAGGAAAACACAAAAATAACTTCCATTAAAGCGCAATATCTCAAAAATAGGTATAAAAATGTGTCTAAAAACATTANTTAATAAACCAAGTTAGGGGCTTTAACATGTCACTTTAAAGTCCTCTAACTCTACACCCATCAATGAATATTTCATTATTTATTTGCACTTAATCATATGAACTACATTCTCATTCATACAACCTCATGTGATTCTTTCCAATTGTTGACGGAGACATTACCAGCCCGGTTCTTACATGTTCTCACCATAAATTTTAACGTCTGGATTGGCCAAATCGAGAAGTAAATGAAGTGCATAGATTAAATCATCACAACTTCTTCCAACATTAAAGATCAATACTCTCCACAACTTCCATCCAAAACTAATTACTTATCATTTTAAGAAGAAAGATAAAGAAAACTACTCAGAATCCATGGAGAAAACAATTACTTATCATTTTAAAAAGAAAGATAAAGAAAACTACTCAGAATCTATGGAGAAAATACCTATCATTTTAAGAAGAAAGATAAAGAAAACTACTCAGAATCCATGGAGAAAATAAAACCACTTATCAATTTCAAGAAGAAAGATAAAGAAAACTACTCAGAATCCATGGAGAAAAAAAAAACACACTTTAGTTTAAAAGTAGAAAAATAAAGAAAACTACTCAGAATACATTGAGAAAATAAAACCACACTTTAGTTTAAAAGTAGAAATCATTGCCAAACCACTAAGAAGTCTCTTTAAAGATCAATACTCTCCACAACTTCCATCCAACACTTAATTACTTATCATTTTAAGAAGAAAAAAATACTCAGTACTTCCATCCAAAACTTAATTACTTATCATTTTAAGAAGAAAGATAAAGAAAACTACTCATATCTATGGAGAAAATAAAATCACACTTTAGTTTAAAAGAAGAAATTATTGTCAAACCAACAACAAGTCTTGATTAAAGTCTCATCCAAAACTTAATTACTTATCATTTTAAGAAGAAAGATAAAGAAAACTACTCAAAATCTAAAACTTAATTACTTATCATTTTAAGAAGAAAGATAAAGAAAACTACTCAAAATCCATGCCATCCATCACTTTAATTACTTATCATTTTAAGGAGAAAGATAAAGAAAACTACTCAGAATCCATGGAGAAACTTAATTACCTATCATTTTAAGAAGAAAGATAAAGAAAACTACTCAGAATCCATGGAGAAGCAAAACCACACTTTAGTTTAAAAGAAGAAATCATTTGAATCCATGGAGAAAACAAAACCACACTTTAGTTTAAAATAAGAAATCAATGTCAAACCAACAACAAGTCCTCCACCAAACTCTTGAAGTTCTTTTGAATATCTTCTCTTTTACAATCACTTCAAACAAAATAACAAAAAGGATATAGTAAATAAAAAGTGGTTTCTGAAAATCTCTCCGAACTAACTCCCCAAAGAAGAACTTTAAAAAATTGCCAATATTTTTAGGACTCTTTTCTAATTCTTCTCTTCTTTCATTTATAGTTTTCCAAGAGGTGCCTTGGGATCTCTTTAAAATGTGTCTTGATTCGACGTATTTGCCCAAGAGACACATCTTTTCATGATAATTTTCGTCCATGGTGGTTACAACCACCTATTAAGCCAATGGGTGCCTCAAAAACCTTTTTGAAATTCATGAAAACTGATTTTACTCGTCTAGTAACTGTCACTGACGCTTAAGCACGGGGTCTCGGCGCTTAGGCTCAACCTTCTCTATTTAACCCGTGCTTAAGCACCGGATCTGGCACTTAGGCGCCAAAACTCTTTTGCACAAATTTCACCTTTTTGCTCCAAATTTGATCATTTTTCATTACTTTAAGCATTTTTTTCCATTTTTACTTGTATCTGCAAGGATAACATAAAAATACCTTCCATTAAAGCGCAATATCTCAAAAATAGGAATAAAAAAGTTTCTAAAAACACTATATATTTTAGGTGTATCTGTAGTCCACTATATTTAATATATATATCCAAATGAAGGTACAAATTGTCTCACAAAATCTAATCCCTAAACATCAAATATTTCAACTTCTAAAGTAAAATTTAGAGGCACTTAATTTCTTTTTGAAATATTGCCTACTTGTTGACACTAATCATCTTTTTTAATATATATATATTAATATCTCTAAATAGAGTAGGCCAATTAAATCTAAATTGTAAAATTTTTTGAGAAGTTCTATCAATTCCAAAATGACCTCCAAATTCAAAATCATGACATTTTTTTATAATTATTCAATTTATTCATAAGGCACACATCGTCGCATAATTAAATCTTTTTAATATTTATACAAAAATGGGTCATCCAAAAAATAAATATTTGCATCATGAATAAATCTCTTCTCTTGTTTTTTTGTCAACCCATAAGGTAAAATACCACTAACAATGTAGTTTACAATATCAACATAGCACGGTATTTCCCATCCTTTAACAACATAAAGTTTTTTTCCAGGAAAAGTTTCATTAATTTCTTTATCAAGATCAAATGTTTCTTCTTGTTCCAGTCAAGATAAATGATCAATAATTTGATTATCAGCTCATTTCCTACTGACTATCACAAAATCAAATTCTTGCATCACAAGTACCCATCTAGTTAATCTTGGTTTTGCATCCTTCTTTTGCATCAAATATTTTATACTTGAGTGGTCTGTATGAAAAACACATTTAACTCCAATTAGATATGACCTAAATTTATAAAAAGCATAAAAATGGCTAATAACTCTCTTTCAGTAGTGGTATAGTTAATTGAGAATTATTAAGAGTTTTACTAGCATTGTATATAACTTAAAAAATTTTATTATATCTCTGCCCTAAAATAACTCCAATTGCATATTAACTAGCATCGCATATTAATTTAAACAGTTTCTCTCATTCTGGTGAAACAATTATAGGAGGATTGATCAATTTCTCTTTAATATTACAAAGGCATTAAGGCACTCGAATTTTGTATCTTTTTCCCAAAAGTTGGAATAAAGACTTTGTAATTTTTGAAAAATTTTTGATATATCACGTGTAAAAATTAGCATGTCCTAAAAACTCTTAATTCCTTTTACAATAGTAGGTGGAGGTATGCTATATATTACTTGATTTTTTGTCGGATCTACTTCCATGTCATTTTCTAAAATTTTATGTTTGAGCACAATTCCTCCTTCAGCCATAAATTAACATTTTTCCCAATTTAATACTAGATTCATCTCTTAACATAATTCTAGAACTTTCTCTAAAAGATTTAGACATTTTTTAATTGAAGTTGTGAACACAGAAAAATCATTAAACCATTGAAAAAAAATATCGTACATCTTTGAAATGTCGCAAGTGTGTTACATAAACTAAAGGACATTCTTCAAAATGTAAAAGTACCATGAGGACTAGTAAACTTTTTATTCTCTTGATCCTATGGAGCAATTGATATTTGATGATATCTGGTATATCCATCTATAAAGCAAAAATATATGTGTCGAACTAGTCTATCCAACATCTA
Source organism: Phalaenopsis hybrid cultivar (assembly GCA_002079205.1). NCBI lineage: Eukaryota > Viridiplantae > Streptophyta > Magnoliopsida > Asparagales > Orchidaceae > Phalaenopsis > Phalaenopsis hybrid cultivar. Next base: position 16,063 of record JXCR01109335.1, read on the forward strand.
GTCCAAAAGGGGTAAAGGAAAGTGATCTTTCCCTGTGACCGAATTTAATTTCTATAATCTATGTAGATCCACCATCCAGTGACTTAACTTGTTGGTATTAAGTCATTATTCTCATTTATCACTACAGTCACACCTCCTTCTTTGGAACATAGTGAATTGAACTCACCCAAGTACTATTTAAAATAAGGTATATTATTCCCACATCTAACCATTTTAAAATCTCTTCCTTAATAAATTCTTTCATCATCGGGTTTATTCTCCTTTGAGGATCAGCTTTTGGTTCATGATGATCTTCCAACAAAATCTTGTGCATACAAATCGAAGGACTAATTCCTTTAATATCAGCAATGTCCATCCAAAGGCTTTCTTATATAATTTTAAAGTTTCTAACAACTTTTTTTCTTGTGCTTCAGTTAATTATGAGGCTCTAATAACAAATAATGTGGATAAATCTCCTAAAAATGCAAATTGTAAATGTGCAGGAAGCATTTTCATTTCTAGTTTAGAAAGTTTCTCAATTGATGAAATCAAATTTTTGTTATTATTTGTAGGATCTTATAATTCAAATTATTCCTAAACATAATCCAATTCTTCATTACTCACTTCCATAGATTCATCTTGAATTATAACCTCATCCTCATACTCCAAATATTCTTTTTCAATTTTTTTTTAAATGTATCCGTGAAATATTCATTGCTTAAATAATCTTTAATTTCCATTTTGAAGCATTCATTCTCTCTTCCTTTTTCTAGATATCTCATTGAATTTGCAATATTAAATGTGACTGGTTGACACTAAGAAGTTGAGTTTCCCGTTGGAAGCTATCGGTCGCCGAAATCAAAATCCCGTCGCCTGCTTCGAAAAGACATTTAATTTACATATATATATATATATATATATATATATATATATATATATATATATATNTCTTGAGGGTGAGGCTCGATCAAATAAACTAAGAAACATATGACATCTATTTGGTATGTGAAAACCATTTTATTTATAAGCCAACAAGTTCTCTTATTTAATACAAGGAATTAAATTGGGTTTATATTAAGCTCAGTTTGGAAAAACTTCCTATAAGGGAAAGCCCTTATAGTTAATTACATCTTAGATAACCAAAGTCACCTAAGAAAACTCTTGATAAAAATCAGGGAATATTTTCTTCAATGAGATCAAAAGGATAGGAATTTTCAACGAGATCAGACAAAGAGGTGTGAAAAGAGAATGACTCAAATTTGGAACATTTATTGTAGAATTTAAAGGAGGAAGAACTAAGGGATGCCACGGGCCCAGAGGAGAACCTCGGTGACTTCCCAAGATACCCTATGGTTTGACTTCAATTTGGAGAGAAATATTTAAATTTTTCATTCTGTCAATTTTATTAATTAGGGCTTACACTCGCGTTAAACAATCACACAAATAACCTGTAAGATATGAGGATTTAGGTAGTGATGAACGACAACTTTGAAATCCTAAGATGAGTTAGGGCTTAAATTGCACAGCAGAGCTATGCAAAGGCCTAAAGAAAAGTTGAGGATTTATATTGCATAAGCAAACCACCTCAAAGTCATATGGCTTAGTTTTTTAATTCTAAAGAGAGAATGGTTTATCTAATGTAGACATATTCTACTATTGAAGATGGTTATGCTGCCCACAATGCTAGCTCCATGCTCATCGTCGTAGCAAGTATAATTTTTCTAATGTGTCAAGTTATGATGTCAAATCAAATGCCCCTAAGGGTCATGGTTATTTAAATATTATGAGGCATATTAAATTTGATTAGAGCGACACCGGTTAGGATCTTACGATTCCCTCATTTTGGTACAACTATTTTCTTTTGGATTCACTTAGTCCAAATGAATTTACTAAACTCAACTTAATGAGTTCCATACTTTCATTTAAACTGTGGGAAATCTCATTAGCAATCGTAGCTTGCCTCCTTCGATGGATTCCTGATCATTCGATAGAAGGTTTTAATTCAGTTGCAATTTTTGTTTTGTGATGTTTGTGATTAAATTTTGAGTTGTCTTATATTTTGAATGTTGTGGCGGTAAATTTTATCTTGATTAAATTTTAGTTTTCGTTTTGGTTTTACAGCTATCCTAGTAGTTTTTGTTTTCATGCAGAGTGACATTGTTGTTTAACATGCAAGCTCAAGACAAGAAGTACAAAAAGGTACATGCAATAATTTAAAAGCGTACCTGTCGATTCTTCCTGTTCATGCACTTGAAAGGTTAGTACTTGCAAGACATGTATATAATTTTGTAGGGAATTTAAATTGCAGGAGTAGATGAAGGTTTAGCTACCAAATCCCAAGTTATGACTTTATTGAATCTCAAAAGATTCTAGTGGATGGTTTTAGAACAAAAATATGGCAAGTCCAATTTGCCGTTCATAATGTCCAATAAATTTCAAGATGCTCGAGTCATGACCCTGGACCACTTTGAAGATCTCTTGAAATATTCTGAGTTCATTTTGAACTTATCATATTATTACATTCTGAGGTTGAAGTGTGACTACCCCGTTGCTCACTGAAACTTGACAGTTTAATTATCTTGAGGATAAGATACTCAATTAATCAATTGATGTTTCATTTAAAAGTTATGTGAGTGGGTGCCCCTAAGGCAAGTTTAAGTCATTTAATATTATGGTGACCACAATTAAGGTCAGGCTTGTAAGGTTTAAAGATGTTAATTTTCAATCATGTAATCTTCTAAATCCGATCAATTGAGTATATATATCGAGCCTATGTCACTACTAAGCCCTTGACAATCATCATAGGTGGAATAATAATTATCAAAATTTTGATTTAAGTGATATGTATTCTTAATAAATGATCAAATCATCCTAAACTTTGGGCTTAAGAAAAGTAAACTATCATATTTCTAGCTTAAGCCCAGCACTTAAGAATCATTTGATCTTAATTGACTTTCAAGTCATGAAGATTAGGAGAATTATGATTTTGTTGATATTATGCAAAGGTGGTGAGTGAATTTCTACCTTTCAATTTTATTGTATTTCAATCATCAAAACATGTTCATCAAAATCAAAATTTCTCCTTTTCCCTTGGTTAATCCTAAATGTTGATTTAGAACCAGAATCTAAAATGATTATTTCACCCTTGAGGTACTTTACCTCATAACTCATTAAACACAACTCAAATGACTTGAGCATTTAGAGTGGCATATCCATGAGTTAATTTAAACATCAAAGGAGAATAATGTGGTTTTTTGTTTTGTGTTTTTTTAATTTAATTTAACTTAAATAATTATTTAAATTCACGAAATAGGGTTTTCAAAATTGATTTATTCAACTATCCAAAATAAATTTTTTATTTATGAGAAAAATATTAGAGATTTCCTTAGATCAGAGAAACACTTACGCAAAATTTCATGATTTTTTGAATTAAATTATTATTATTATTATTATTTAATTTTGGATCAATTTCAATGATTTAATTAAATTGAAAATAATATTTTAATTACAAAAATTATTTTTCTATTTTTATTAAACTTCTTTTAGCTCAGAAAACTCAGAGAATCAAATTTTGTATTTTTATGATTTTTAATTTATTTATTATAATTATTTTAATAAGAACATAAGGAAAATTCACTTTTAAGCTTTTAAAATTTATATTTAATTTAGACAAAATTAGGAAAAATATCCTAATGAATTCTAAGTGATCAAGGAAAACTTACACATATTTTGAACTATTTTTTGTATTTTTGAAAATTTTGATTTTTTTAATTATTTTTAATTCAAAATACACTTTAAAAATGACATATTTTAACGACAATAGATTTTATTTTTATTAAATGCCCCAAATCACAAGGAACTTAGAAAACTATTTTTCATGATTTTTCTAAGCTTATTTAGTTTATTATAATTATTTTTTGTACAAAAATATAAAATTTCCTTAAAAATCAATTTTAGTGCCTAAACTAAGCCAAACAACTTTTAAATTTTTACAGTAAGTAAATATGATTTTTATGCTCAATGTGGAATTGATTTTGTCAATTTTTTATAAGTATATAATTTACTTAAATTAATGCAAGGTGTATACATTTGATTAAATGTAGAAATGTTAAAAATAATTTAAAACTTCATAATATTTTTCCTAGACTTCTCTAACCATAGAAAACCTACTAAATTTATCCTNAGGCTCAATCAAATAAACTAAAAAACATATGACATCTATTTGGTATGTGAAAACCATTTTATTTATAAGTCAACAAGTTCTCTTATTTAATACAAGAAATTAATATGGGTTTATATTAAGCTCAGTTTGGAAAGACTTCCTATAAGGGAAAGCCCCTATAGTTAATTACATCTTAGATAACCGAAGTCACCTAAGAAAACTCTCGATAAAAATCCAGGGAATATTTTCTTCAATGAGATCAAAAGGATAGGAATTTTCAACAAGATCAGACAAAGAGGTGTGAAAAGAGAATGACTCATGTTTGGAACATTTATTGTAGAATTTAAAGGAGGAAGAACTAAGGGATGTCACAGACCCAGAGGAGAACCTCGGTGACTTCCTAAGATACCCTATGGTTTGGCTTCAATTTTGGAGAGAAATATTTAAATTTTTCATCCTGTCAATTTTATTAATTAGGGCTTACACTCGTGTTAAACAATCACACAAATAGCCTGGAAGATATGAGGATTTAGGTAGTGACAAACGACAACCTCGGAATCCTAAGATGAGTTAGGGCTTAAATTGCACAGCAGAGCTATGCAAAGGCCTAAAGAAAAGTTGAGGATTTATATTACATAAGCAAACCACCTCAAAGTCTTATGGCTTAATTGTTTAATTCTAAAGAGAGAATGGTTAATCTGATGTACACATATTCTACTATTGAAGATGGTTGTGCTGCCCACAATGCTAGCTCCAAGCTCATCGTCGTAGCAAGTATAAATTTTCTAATGTGTCAAGGTCATGGTTATTTAAATATTATGAGGCATATTAAATTTGACTAGAGCGACACCGGTTAGAATCTTACGGTTCCCTCATTTCAGTACAACTATTTTCTTTTGGATTCACTTAGTCCAAATAAATTTACTAAACTCAACTTAATGAGTTTCATACTTTTATTTAAACCGTGGGAAATCTCATTAGCAACCGTAGCTTACCTCCTTCGAAGGATTTCTGATCATTCGATAGAAGGTTTTAATTCAGTTGCAATTTTTGTTTTGTGATGTTTGTGATTAAATTTCGAGTTGTCTTATATTTTGAATGTTGTGGCGGCAAATTTTATCTTGATTAAATTTTAGTTTTAGTTTTGGTTTTACAGCTATCCTAGTAGTTTTTATTTTCATGCAGAGTGACATCGTTGTTTAACATGCAAGCTCAAGACAAGAAGTATAAAAAGGTACATGCAATAATTTAAAAGCGTACCTGTCGATTCTTCTAGTTCATCCACTTGAAAGGTTAGTACTTGCAAGGCATGTATATAATTTTGTAGGGAATTTAAATTGCAGGAGTAGATGAAGGTTTAGCTACAAAATCCCAAGTTATGACTTTATTGAATCTCAAAAGATCCTAGTGGATGGTTTTAGAACAAAAATATGGCAAGTCCAATTTGCCGTTCAGAATGTCCAATAGATTTCAAGATGCTCGAGTCATGACCCTGGACCACTTTGAAGATCTCTTGAAATATTCCGAGTTCATTTTGAACTTATCATATTATTACATTAATCATCTGAGGTTGAATTGTGACTACCCCGTTGCTTACTGAAACTTGACAATTTAATTATCCCGAGGATAAGATACCCAATTAATCAATTGATGTTTCATTTAAAAGTTATGTGAGTGGGTGCCTTTAAGGCAAGTTTAAGTCATTTAATATTGTTGTGACCGCAATTAAGGTCAGGCTTGTAGGGTTTAAAGATGTTAATTTTCAATCTTGTTATCTTCTAAATTTGATCAATTGAGTATACATATCAAGCCTATGTCACTACTAAGCCCTTGACAATTATCATAGGTGGAATGGTAATTATCAAAATTTTGATTTAAGTGATATGTATTCTTATTAAATGATCACATCATCCTAAACTTTGGGCTTAAGAAAAGTAACCTATCATCTTTCTAGCTTAAGCCCAACACTTAAGAATCATTTGATCTTAATTGACTTCCAAGTATTGAAGATTAGGAGAATTATGATTTTGTTGATATTATGTAAAGGTGGTGAGTGAATTTCTACCTTTCAATTTTATTGTATTTCAATCATCAAAACATGTTCATCAAAATCAAAATTTCTCCTTTTCCCTTGGTTAATCCTAAATGTTGATTCAGAACCAAATTCTAAAATGATTATTTCACTCTTAGGGTACTTTACCTCATAACTCATTAAACACAACTCAAATGACTTGAGCATTCAGAGTTGCATATCCATGAGTTAATTGAAACATCAAACGAGAATAATGTGTTTTTTGTTTTGTTTTGTGTTTTTTTAATTTAATTTAATTTAAATAATTATTTAAATTCAGGAAATAGGGTTTTCAAAATTGATTTATTCAACTATTAGGCGAAATTTTTTATTTATGAGAAAATTATTAGAGATTTCCTTAGATCAGAAAAACACTTAGGCAAAATTTCATGATTTTTTGAATTAAATTAATATTATTATTATTTAATTTTGGATCAATTTCAATGATTTAATTAAATTGAAAATAATGTTTTAATTACCAAAATTATTTTTATATTTTTATTAGACTTCTTTTAGCTCAGAAAACTCAGAGAATCAAATTTTGTATTTTTATGATTTTTAATTTGTTTATTATAATTATTTTAATGAGAAAAAAAGGAAAATTCACTTTTAAGCTTTTAAAATTTATTTTTAATTTAGAAAAAATTAGGAAAAATATCCTAATGAATTCTAAGTGATCAAGGAAAACTTGCACATATTTTGAACTATTTTTTGTATTTTTGAAAATTTTGATTATTTTAATTATTTTTAATTCAAAATACACTTTAAAAATGACATATTTTAACGACAATAGATTTTATTTTTATTAAATGCCCCGAATCACAAGGAACTTAGAAAACTATTTCTCATGATTTTTCTAAGCTTATTTAATTTATTATAATTATTTTTTGTACAAAATATAAAATTTCTTTAAAAATCAATTTTAGTGCCTAAACTAAGCCAAATAACTTTTAAATTTTTACAGTAAGTAAATGTGATTTTTATGCACAATGTGAAATTGATTTTGTCAATTTTTTATAAGTATATAATTTACTTAAATTAACACAAGGTGTATACATTTGATTAAATGTAAAAATGTTAAAAAATAATTTAAAACTTCATAATATTTTTCCTAGACTTCTCTAACCATAGAAAACCTACTAAATTTATCCTCATAATTTTCCAAATGATATTTTGATTTATATAATTAAAATAAGCCAAAATGGCCACCCTAGCTTGAAAATTAGGGCTAGAAGCATAAAGATGCCGCCTTACCTTAAAAAAATTAGAGAACATCCCTTCCGCGATGAGGAATAAACCTTAGAAATTTCAAGTCATGGTGAGCCATATTTAGTCATGGAGAGTTGAAATACCATATAGGGTTTTTAATTAATTAAAAAACATATAGTTGACAAATAATTTTTATTTTTTGTTCATATTATTTTCCTCTGTTCACTGAGCAAAATGGTATTTGTCTTTTATTTTTATGATTTTTCTATGCAAAAATATGACTTTGTTAAGATCTAGCATTTAATTTAATTCATAAAACGCTATTTATTTACTTATCCATGTGGCACTGACCGGATCATAGGCAACTCCCAAAGACGACGTAGCGCCCTCCCATTTGTTGCAATTTCCACCTAGGCATGCCAGGCGGTCTGCAGTTCATGCACCAAGAGTTTGTCCTGCTTGATCTCCTAAATCCATTGGATACACGCGTAATTGGACGACAACCGTTCATTGTCCCCAAGTGACCTAACCCATAAACTGTCCACACTAAAACCTTAAGATCTTTGCCTAGACTCAATCAAATAAGATGGGGTTTATTTCTAAACCTTCATCTACTCTAGACAAACACATCTATATGGTTAATCAAGTATGAAATCAAGCCATTACCAATGGAGAATTAAAATAAGCTCGATTCAAGGTTAGAGCTCAATACCTTTGTCTAAGATGGGAGGCATCAATCAGTGGTTGTGGTAGCTTTGATTGAGTCCAAAAAACCTCTAGATGAAGTCTTGTGCACTGGTTAATTGTCTGATTATGATTTCGACCAAGGTGGATTTTGGGTGTTGGTCTAGAGCTATCCTAGAGGCTGTTTCAGAGGGGGCTTTGATGGGGATTCAACTCCTCTTACTCTACGGATGGTTTGTACGTAATTAATTTAAGTTTGGTGGACTGTGGAGAGATTTCCTAATCTGAGCTGAAAGTTTGAGCTCAAAATTAGGCTCTCACAATGGGAATCAGAGGGGGAAAATGGTTGGCTTAAGCTGAGGTATGCTTGGAAAGTCTCTGGTTATATTTTGACAGAGTTTCCCTAAGGATTTGAAACACCTCTCCTTTAGCCATGGAGAAGATGGTTTAAATATAAGGGCTTAGGTCGGAGCTCAGAGCCAGTTGATAGGTGCAAAGTGTTGCTTAGGTGGAGGGCCGAGGAGCCCCAAAGAGCAGTTATGGTGAGCTGGCCTATAGAGTTAAAATTAGGTTTTATTTAGGGGTGTTGGCTCACAACTTTAGAATTTTCTAGTGATTATAATGGTTTTCCAGGGTAGGGGAGGTGGTCAGGTGAGCCAGGGATAGGGTTAATTATGACAAACCCTCAATGGTTGGCTATGATGCAGGAGACTTTCTGGTTAAGGCCAAAAAATGGGATGAAATCCCTTAATTTAGGGACCAATTGGTCCATAGCTCACTTTAGTGGATTTAAGATGGTTAAAAATGGTCCAAAGGAGGAGCTTAGTGGTTGTGAGGGGCCATTGGTTGACCAATTTGGTTTGATTAAGTCAATTTAGGTGAAAGGATCTATTTGGGTCATGTGGCTTGATGTGGGGTTTGGGTTGAGCTATCCATGCTACTGAGCTCAATTGATTTAGTAATTTTGTGTGGGTAATTGTCATAAGTAGTTTAGAAAATATTTGAAGCGATTTTGAATTGGTTTGGAGGTTCAATTTGGAGGATTTTGTGCATTTGGTCAATTTGGGGGTGTTGGGTTAGACTTGGGTTTAGGTTAGGTTAAGGTTAGGTTAGATTTAAATTGATGGTTCAAAATGGTCTAGAGGAAGGTCATAGAGAGTTTTAAACATAAATTGGGGGTCAATTTTGAGGTTAGGGCATTCAATTTGGTGGAATTTGGAGACAATCAATTTTGGGCAAATTTGGGGATTTTGAATGTGGGTTGAAATTAAGTAAAATTGAGGCTTGACCAAGGTAAATTGAAGGTTCAATTTGATGTGTAGGAGTTTTAAAAAGAATTTAGGATTCAAATTGGGGCAAATGAGTGGATCATGTGGTTCAATTATGTGAGATTAAGTCATAGGGTCAAAATTCGGGGTTTAATTGGGGGTATTTTGGTAAATTTGAGTGTATTTTGGTAATTTTGGAATTTTTGGGATGTTTTGGGCAATTTGAATAGTTTCAAATGGTTTGAAATGATTTTTGAGTAATTTTGGGTATTTTGGATGAATTTGGGAATTTTGGTCAAATTTAGGATTTTAAGGGCATTTAGGTACTTTGGGTGGATTTGGGGGCAGAAGGCCGAGTTGGATATTTTGGTAGAATTGGGATGACAACCACCTTATATGACCTATAGACCAATAAAACCCCATTTGGGTCCTCTATGTACAGGTCTTAGCTAAACCCTAGCCTAGGGTCAGTGGGTCTAGGTGACCATCTACATGAGTTTCCCAAAAGATTAAGAGATCAAAGTGAATAAATCTAGGTTTTAGGGCTGTGAATGAAAGTAGGTGCAAGTGATTGCAAGTGAGTGAACTAGCTCTAGACCAACACCCAGGGTCAACCTTTTGGCCAAGCAGTCCTATGGGGACTCCCCTTGAGCTTCCTCTATAGTGGCCCCACCTACTAAGTGCTAGAGGTTAGGACCAGTATACGGAATTTCAAGTTGGGCACAGAAGAGTTTAGAGTTTCTAAAAGTGAGGGTTCCTTTTATAGTTTTCTATGAATAGTCAACAGGTAAGTTCAATGGCTAGACCTTAGGCTACTAAAGAGGGAAAACTAAACCTCAACCAAAAGTGAGGTCAATAGTAACCTCTTAATCGCTAACTCTCATCGTTAATTATCCTTTATGCACATCTATTAAAACTCTTTCTGTGACAAGAAATGGTCTTCCTAAAGGAAATAGGAATTTCTTTATCTTCCTCAATATCTAACACAACAAAATCTACAGGAAAAATAAATTTATCAACATTTTTCTAAACATCTTCTATAACTCTTTTATGATAGGTAATCAAACGATCAGTTAATTGAAGAGTTATAGTAGTAGGTAAAATTTTTCCTAAACCCAACCTTCTAAAAAATGATAGAGTCATAGAATTTTTACTGACTCCCAAATCACATAAAGCTTTTCCAAAAAATATTTTGCCTATAGCACAAGTAGTAAAACTCCTAGGAACTTTAAGTTTTTTAGGAAGTTTTTTTTCTGAATTACAACGCTACACTCTTCACAAAGTAAAACAATCTCATTATCTGTAAACTTCCTTTTTTTTATTAAGTATATCCTTCATAAACTTCACATAACTTGACATTTATTCCGGGGCTTCAACAAATGGAATGTTTATTGTCAAGTTCCTCAATATTTCAAAAAATTTTATAAATTGGTTATCTTTGTTTTTCTACTTCAATCTTTGAGGAAATGGAGGTGGTGGTCTTCTTACAGTAATTTTCATTGGTTTAATAAGGCATTCTGACTCAAAATGAAAGTATTCATCAGATTTTTCATTTTCCACCCCTTCCTTTTCAACTTCAGCTCCTTTTTGAACTTTTGTTTCCAATTTTCCATTGAAAAGCCTTAATTGGCTCTTTTTTCTGATCTTTAGGATTAATTTCAACATAATTAGGCAACGTTCATGGAGGTCTATTGCTAAGTGCAGTAGCAATACATCCTAATTAATTTTCTATATTTCTAGTTGCAGCTCCTTGACTTTGTAATTGACTTCTCATTTGCAATATTAATTCTTTCATTGTCAATTTATTCTTCTTTCTCTACAAATTAATATTGAAACATTGAGGATAATAAGGTTCGCAACATTGTCCCCCATTACAGATTTTTCCAACCAGGATTATAATGATTAGAATAAGGATTATTAAATTATTTGTTTATGACATTTAAAGTCTCATACAAAGATTGATATTCTATCATTTTTCCTAATGAATTTTCCTCAAGCACAGGAGTTGTCTGAGAATAATTCATTTAGTATTGATCTATCTTCTTTGATATTGCAGAAATTTGAGTAGCAAACATTGATATTGCATCAAAATCATGAATACAAGCTACTCTTTTTGGGTTTACCCTTTTAAAGGGTCATTAAAAATTATTAGTAACCATCTCTTCAATTAAAGTATATGCTTCATAAAATGGTTTTGACATTAATGATCCACCAGAAGCAGCATCACTTATTGATCTAAGAGATCCAACCAATCCATTATAAAATGTGTGAATTATTAACCAACCCATAGTGTTGACACTTCCTAAGGAGATCTTTAAATCTTTCCCAAACTTCATAAATTGATTCCCCTTCAAACTGACAAAAAGATGTAATGTCATTTCTAAGCTTAATAGTTTTTTATGGAGGGAAATATTTAGATAAATATTTTTGTGATAAGTCTCCCCAAATTCTGATAGATTCTAGTACTAACAATTTTAACCACGTCTTAGCTGAAAAGTCTAAGTCTAACGACATCATTTGGGACATTCATGCAAACCCTGTAGGATCATATTCTACTTATGTGTACTGTCCCATAGCATGATGACATCCATTAGTCTCCTCAATGCTTGGTTAGGGTTGAGGTCTGCCAGAGTGTACCCGTTCTTTAGCTTTAGAGCACATGGACTTGCTTGTGCCTAGTACACTCATGTCAGGGAGCGGGCATACTCGTGCTTCCTTTGGTATGGAGCACCTGTGCTAGAATAGCGCTTCTCCCATGCTAAAAATTAAAGAACTCAAAAAACCCAAGCACAAAATCTGGTGGCAATTGTGCCTGCACCAGTGTAATGGCACACCCACCCACAAGAGCTTAGTGCCTCTGCGCTAGAAGATAGGCACTCTAGCTTTAAGCCCGACCAATTTTGTAGCACCTGTGTAGTGAGATTGATGATTTGTGCTCTAATATTGATGGGTCCACTTGCTTGAATCAAGCCACTTAAGTGGCCAATTATTGCATTTGAGATAGAGGAAAAAGTAGGGATAAAGGGGCTTAGCCACTTGCCTAATGCAAAACTAATGGCATGGCCCATCCATGACACTTATTAGGTCTCCATGACACATGGAGGGGATAGTAGCCAAAATGGGTTTCTCTCCATTCTACTTTAGGAAATTTATCTTCATCGTAATGCCAAAGGAGAACGAACAAACAAAGAGAACACATCTCTAACCATTACAAAGGTTTAATTTCCTTAAAACCTATACTTTCTCTTTTCTTAGTTAACCTTCTAGGTTTTATGTTAGAGAAATAGTTGTATGCTGATCTTAGAGAAAGCTCCCTAGGTCAAAAATGCTATTCATTGTGCTCCTCACAATCCTTGAGCCTTTTATCCAAAAAATCCTAAAACCCATTTCAAAGACAAGATTAGTACTAACCTTGTCATTTGTCATGAAAAATTCACTTAAATGGACAAGTGAAGCTATACAAACTAAGGAGTGAAGAAAACCCCTTTTGTTATTCGCTTCTTATGTTAGGAAGAGTTATCTTCACAATAAATCATATGTAATTAGCCATGCAAAAGGAGGTGACTGTTTTGTTGCCTCATGCAATAAAACGATGGTACACCTCTTCATATTTGAGCTTAGATTAAAAGCTTGATTTCCATTGAGAAGAATTAGGCTTATTCTTTCATTGGTTCATCTTATCTTTCATATGCATTTTATGTATGATACATATAACATGATTGTTATTTAAAGTGGTGCAAGAATAATGCATATTTTTCTACACTCAAGATTTTATATCTAGATATGCATGGAAAGCGCATTTTTTCATTGTATGTGATTTGATGATTAGAGTGCATATAAAAATTTTGTTTACTTTTGTTGTGTGTAATTTCCAAAATAAGCATATTAAAGGGCATTTGACCTAGTGCATCTTTTCAATGTGTGAAAATAAATTTGGCGTGATGCTTTTTTTAGGGCTTAATGCCAATGTTGTTATATTCATCATGTATGAAAATTATATTTTTATCGTGTNAGGAATAAAATTCTTGCTTTGATGCCTCCTAATTTTTATGTATTTACATATCTACCTAAAATTTTGTTTTCTAAATTTATACACCCTCAAACTTTCTTATCACATAAAAAATGTCACATTTCGTACACCCTCAACCTTTCATACATGGTGATCCGGGTATGTAAATAAAAATTGAAATTTTGGTGTTAGCTATGTAAATACAAAGGAAATGAGTGGTATGTATGTAAATATTCCTTAATTTTGCTATTGCAAAAACCCATAAGTGGGCATTCCCCCTTTCTTCTCCATCTAAACGCTCAAAAACTCCATGCAGAAGTTCAGCTTCTCATAATAACAGGACTTCAGCAACTAGCGTCTCCCCATAATTGCTTGCCAACAAGTAGGTTTTCTCCCATTCTTGTTCTAAGCGTTGTTCTTTTAAGAGATGTCGTTCCAGTTATACCTGTTTGAGCAACAGCCAGCAAATTAGATTTTGGGTTGAGGGTATTGACAACTTTGTTGCTCTTTCCTGCTTTATGACTCGCAGCAAAACTGAAGTTTTTGTAAATAAAAAATCCACCCCATCTGCATTCTACTCGGAGGATTTCTTATTCTGTTAAAATTGTAAAGCTTTATGGTCATTGAATAAAATGGATTATTGATGAACTAAGGTGCAGTGGCGTTTTAAAAACACATCAGACCTGTTTGGGTAAATTGTGTTTTGAGAGTTTGAGAGTTTTCAAAATACTAAAAATAGCGTTTTCACACTGCTCGCTTTACAAAAAAATAAAAATTTACTATAGCTACCACACCTAATTTATCGTCAGATAAATTTTAATTAACTTATCAACAAATTATTCAGTAAGCTACAGCTGTCCCAAACAGACAGCGCTCACATTATCTGAGAGCTCTGGCTATCACATATAACTCATTTTCATAAGTGATCCATTTTTGTCATGCATCGCACAATTTTTCACTGAAAATTTCTATTAGTTTCCCTTTCTGTGATAGGACTCCACCGATACCAATTGCATATGAAAGATCAAGGATCAATGAGAACTTCATTCTCTAGGTTTAAAAGGCTTCAACTTTTCCATAAAAAAGGCCGAAGGTAGCCAGGAGATTACTACAATCTCAGCTATCATAGGTTAAGGGCTAGAGCTATGGTAGAAAACTCTTGAAATGTAGGAAAACAAAGCACAAAAGCTTTCCTAACCTATAGTTCCCTCTAACATCAGCTTATCCTAGACAACTCCAACATTAGCCTATGAACTTTCTAATAAAAGGAAACAATGTTTATAGTTTCTCGCAGTTGTGATGGTTGACGAAGCACTCTCTTTATCCAAGCTTTTCTTTGTCTGTAGGGTGCCTGGTCTCCTCTCTTCTTTCAAGAAACTTTGAGAAATAGGAGTTCTCTCTCACTCTCATGGTGTTGAGAAAAGAAGAAGAAGTGGTGGAGGAAATCCATCTCTTATTCCCAAAAGATGGAGTAAAATGAAGGGGTTTTTTGTCTCGATTGGTTTGCTTTGCATCCGAATAGGCCTCAAGGTGGAGGGAAGGGGTTCAGCTCTTTGCAATTAAAGCTATGAATTCAGGTTGAAGATCATTACTTGCTCGAAAATTGATTTAAATTTTGACTTGAATCGAGATTAGATCAAAATAAACGAGCCGATTCGATTCAAGAGTTTTCCGCTATCTCAATTTTGTAGATTACATTCTAAAAAATGAATTCATGTGAATTTTTATTATTTTTTTTTAAAGTGAGAAAGCAATAGTCAAATAGAAAGATATGTTGACACTCTTACTTTTTTTTTTTAGGAGAGCCATCTAAAATGTTAAATATAACATTTAAACAGCCCAAACTTAAAAAATTACATTTCTACCACCCAAAACTTCTCCTTTTTCATTCAGTCACTCAATTACGCATGCATTGAAGATTTTGGGTGGCTGAAATGTAAATAATTAAGTTTAGATGTTTTAAATATTATATTTATTATTTNGCGGAATAATCATTTTTCCAGAAACAGCCGTCTCACAACTGTTTTCACATCTGCAACAAACAGACTACCAACTTTCCCGCGACAACTTCCTGGGGTGGCGCAATTGCAGCTGCCCCCAAACAGACCCTTAGAGTTGACAAGGCCGACCATAAATAAAAATATTCATCTCAAAGTATAAAGACAACTTATTTATATAATTACACATGACTTTTAAGTCCTTTTATAAGGAGATTTATTTCAAAATGTAAACACTCAACACTATGTTTATAGGTATAAACATAAGTATTAATCCATATATCCAATTTTTTTGTTTGAGATAGAGTACAAAGTCCACAACATAATGAATTTTCAATGAATATAAACTATATGCTTATCATTGACTGATCCTCTGCAAATAACCGTGCAAAGCTGAAAAGATCTAAAGCCATTGAAAACAATGATTCAAATACATGATGATTGTGTTAAAGTGAATGTTCACCGAAATGTCACTCAAACTAAATCTCTTAAAATACAAATTCAAGCAATATGAATGATTATAGACTACTAATGATTGTATCAACAAATAATCTCAATTTGTATTTTGTCAGGCAAGTCTATTATGAATGTTATACCTTTATTGAGATGTTTGATGGAGTAGTACAGAGTAAGTAAGGATGATCTACATATGATTTTTATTAATTTAGAAAAAGCTTGTGATAAGTTTCAAAGAGTTCTTTGGAGAGTACTATAAAAGAAAGGTATTGATATGACATAATCAAGTCATAAAAATATGTGTACTAGAGTTGTTACTTGTGTTCAAGCAGAAGGACGATTGACCAAATATTTTCCATTTTCAGTTGATTACATCAAGGATTGGCTTTAAGTCATATCTTTTTGCTTTAGTTATTAATGTTCTTACTTGACATCTACATGAGGATGTACCTTGGTGTATGCTTTTTATTTATGATATCCTTCTTGTGGATAAGAATAGAGAAAGAGTTTAGGCAAAACTTGAATTATGGAGGTCTGCTTTGGAGTTGAAAGGCCTTCGTTTGAGTAGATCTAACACTGAATACATAGAATGTAATATTAGTGGCAGTAGAACTAGTGGCAAATTTGTAACAGTGGGTGTTCAAATCATTAAAAGGAGTAAACATTTTAGATATCTCGAGTCTATTGTTCAAAGTGATAGTGATATAGATGAGGATCTTACTATAACTCAAATTTGATGGTTGAAGTAGAAGAATGCATGGGGCCTATTGTGCGATAGAAAAGTACCCCTTAGAGAAGGAAACTTTTATAAAATGGTGGTGAGACCTGCAACGCTTTATGGCGCAGAAAGCTGACCTATAAAAGAGAAGCATAAAACTAAGTCAATGTGGCTGAGATGAGAATGCTTAGGTGGACGAGTGACTTTACACTCAATGATAAAATGTGAAACGAATATATCCGTGCTCAAGTGGCTGACAAGATTATATAGAGTCGTCTTAGATGATCTAGGCATATTAAACGTCGACCATCTGATGATCCAGTTAGGAGAGATGATTTAGATTTGACTTATGTTATGAAAGATGCATATTAAATGTCGACCATGAGATGCATCTTTTCATGCATTCGTAAGGCGGTATGCATGTAAAAATTGAAGCATTGGTGTTAGATATGTAAATACATAAGAATTGAGTGGTATGTATTAAAACCTTCCAAAAAAAAAATCACTTAAGGCTGTTCTTCCCTTGCCCACCATCTTGTCATACATCATAAACCTTTAAATCAAGTGTCATAATGTTGAGGTGTTGCCCTTTGAGATTGTGAAAAAGGAGAAACTTTATATTAATCTTCTGAATATATATATTTTTTTCCTTTTACAGTCTCTCTTTCCTTTCTAATTTTCTTTCGGTCTGTAGTATTACAACATAAATTCTTTTAAATCCTAAATGAAGCACATATATTCTTCACAAATTCACAGTTCTAGACAGCGTACAGTTCTCCAACTTCGTTGGGTATTGCTTGGTCATGAATTTTTCTGTAAAGATGCAAATAATTTGTGAAGTTATAAGCAATTTATTTTTTATCAAGTCGCCACATCAGCGGCAATTTTGTAATTTTTTTATTTTTTCTTACAATGTAGATTTAAAAGATTTTTTTTTAAAAATGTCATTTTAAAAATTTAACCTTCTCTGTTTACTGAAAGCACAACGCAAACCCTCACATCCCTCACAATAGACCACAAACACAGCTTGTCTCGCATCAGTCTCTCTCTACACATCCTACTTCCAAGAAGCCTAATCTTATTTCTTTGCCTCACTATCTTTGGCACACCCCCAAGCTCGATCGCCCTCTACTCTTTCTTCGACTTCCTGCGAAAAGCCGCAAGCCCACCTCCCCATCTCGTCCCCTTCACCACTCTCACTAACCATGCCTTCCAACCCGCTCCTCTCTACCCAACAACACCTCACCTGTAATTGCTTCACTCACTCACATGCACTCTCTCTCCTTCCTTNTAGTATTACAACATAAATTCTTTTAGATCTTAAATGAAGCACATATATTCTTCATAAATTCACAGTTTTAGACAGCGGACAGTTCTCCAACTTCGTTGAGTATTTGAATGTAGATTTAAAAGATTTTTTTTTTTTAAATGTCATCTCACTGGAAGCACAACCCAAACCCTCAGATCCCTCACAATAGACCACAAACACAACTTGTCTCGCATCAGTCTCTCTCTACACATCCTACTTCCAAGAAGCCTAATCTTGTTTCTTTGCCTTACTATCTTTGGCACGCCCCCAAGCTCGATTGCCCTCTACTCTTTCTTCGACTTCCTGCGAAAAGCCACAAGCCCACCTCCCCATCTCGTCCCCTTCACCACTCTCACTAACCATGCCTTCCAACCCGCTCCTCTCTGCCCAACAACACCTCACCTGTAATTGCTTCACTCACTCACATGCACTCTCTCTCCTTCCTTATGACCCCCCTATGACTCAGCTTCATGGACAAGCAGAGATTAGGCCCCGTTTGGGGCAGCGGTGAACCAGCGGCGCGGCGAGGGGCCGCTATTCGACGCTGTTTGGAGCGGCGGAGCAACCGCGATGCCCCGCAATATCGCGTAAACTCGGGCCACGGTTCGACCCTACAGCCCATTTTTTCCCTTCAGCATTTTACTCGCCTGCCCACGCTTTGTTTCGATTTTGCCCTAATCTCCTCCTACATCTTTCGGCTCTTGCCCAAGAAAGGTGCGATCTTCCCCCTCCTTCCACTCATTCCAATAATAAAAACGGGAAACAAATTATTGTAGATGCGGCTTGGGCATTGTTATTGTTGTTTGTTGTGGATGGCTTGGAGTGGCTTTGCCTTTGGGTTGTTGTGCATGTGTTTTGGCATGGTGTTCTGTAGCATGTTGTTATGGGTGTGGCATGATGGTATCACAGTTCTGTTTTAAAGAGCTTTACTAAACAAGAGTGGAATGATTATTTTTCCAGAAACAACTATCTCATAACTGTTTTCACATCTGCAACAAACAAACAACCAGCTTCCCCGTAACAACTTCCTAGGGTGGCGTAATTGCAGCTGCCGCAAACAAACCCTTAGAGTTGACAAGGCCGACCATAAATAAAAATATTCATCTCAAAGTATAAAGACAACTTATTTATATGATTACATGTGACTTTTAAGTCCTTTTATAAGGAGATTTGTTTCAAAATGTAAACACTCAACATTATGTTTATAAGTATAAACATAAGTATTAATCCATACATCCAATTTTTTTTGTTGAGATAGAGTTTACAAAGTCCACAACATAATGAATTTTCAATGAATTTAAGCCATATGCTCATCGTTGACTTATCCTCTGCAAATAACCGTGCAAGGTTGAAAAGATCCAAAGCCATTGAAAATAATGATTCAAATACATGATGATTGTGTTAAAGTGAATGTTCACCGAAAATGTCACTCAACATAAATCTCTTAAAATACAAATTCAAGCAATATGAATGATTATAGACTACTAATGATTGTATCAACAAACAATCTCAATCAAATAGACCTCAATTTCTAAAATAAAGTGAATTTCTATATGAATTAATCTTATGTTTAAATCAAGATGACAATACTTACCCTCTGTAATAATTTATCAAGGGTGACAGACTCAAGGTTAACCAAAGCTTATAAAGAGATAATGTCATATGCCACCATATTCACTATCAAAGTAACCTAAATAATAATAATAATAAATAAACACACTTAGCCCAAAACCTCTATTCATGTGGTTTGGTCTAATGGCTCCACAAAGTATATGACATCATTATATTATGATTATGATTGTTAGGGCTGTCAAAAAAGCTCGTTGTTCGCGAACAGTTCGTGTTCGGTTCGTCAAGGAGTTTGTGTTTGATNTTATACCAATATAGTCACTTCATCTAGTGTGATTGAATTTCTGTATAACCCTATGTTTGTTTTATTTGTTTATAGTTGTTTAACTCATATAAGTGTGCCAAATGAGCATAAGTGGTTGCATATGAGTGTCCACCTAGCATGACACTCATGTTCAAAAATCTTTTGACATTCAATGTGATCACTCATACCTTAATATAGTAGCTGCATCAAGTCTAGCTTTTAGCATATATTTTGTGATCGCTCACACCTTGTTAAATTGATCACGGTAAGCTATGTCACTTTATATTTTACATGTGCATTACATGGTTCACCTTGATGCAAATTGGCTTTGTTAGATGAGTGGCCCATTTTTGGTTGTGATGCCTTAATGAGCATTTCTCATTGAGATATTAAGGAGCATTGCTTGCGAGGGTATCACTTGATCAACATGCCTATGATTGCACTAAGGTTCCAAGAGGTCGAACATATGCCAATTATGATTTTCTTTCCTTCAAACTTATTTTATATAGACACACACACACACACACACACACACATACACACATATATTTACTATTTAAACTCATCATGTTTTAAAATCTATTTTTAAAACTAAAGCATCTATTGTTTAGATCATATGTAAGGTCAAACCTTACAAGTTTTTGCTTGCATAAATCATTAGAATACTTGAAACAATAGGATGGGGCGACAAAGGGTGATCCCATTAATAACATACACTAGCCTTAGCCACACTATTGTAAACACTTAGATGTATGTGTTAGGAAAACCTTATTTTAGTTGCTTGCTAGGGTAGGGTGTAGTTAGATTTTTTATATTTTCTAAAAACCATTCCCTGTTTTGTGCTTAGCCAGACATTTTTGTGTGTTGCCTTTTTGTGTTTATTAGGTTTGATATGCATGAACTAGTACATTATGGGCAATTTTTTTTTGTAGAAAACCATGTCCAATATTGAGGAACTATAATGAACTTAGCTAACCCATTTTCTGTAGGTGCTCCTAGCTCTCCTTCCATTGAGCAAGGTTCATTTCTTTTCTTGCAAATAACCCGCGTTAACTCTTTATTTTGCAGGTTAGCTATTTTTTTTATAATTTCCTATGTATTCTTGTTTAGAATCCTTACAATTGAAGCTGTATCATAAATAAGGTAAAACCACATGTTCTAAGGTATTTGATCTATGGAGCCTTGTGACATGGACCATAAGCAGTTTCTTGTGTCCAACACCTTAATTCCAAATATACATTTTTGTATAGAAATATGATTAGACTGTATATGCTGAGCATGATTTGCTTTTAATTTTTATGGGATATTTTGCCAACAAAGTGACACTAGGTCTTTTATTTTTTATTCATTTGGTGTATTTACTTTCATGTCAACTCTTTAATTTTCACTTTCTTGACTAGTGGTTTGTCTGGAAGGCTCCTCGAATAAAAAATAGGCTATTCATAGTTAAAATTATCTTTTTTACAAAATCTTAATAATAAAAGTTTAAGATTAGTCAATATTTATGATTGAAATATCATCACTTTTAAATGAGGATTCATTATCTTACGTGGCCTTTGAGCTAGTTTTAACATGGTTCTATGTGTATGGCTATCAAGTCATATTTAATAGGGCCTTCACATTAGGGATTAATTTGACAAATGCAGCATTCTGTATCTCTAGAGGAGAAGTAATCGTGCTTCTCAAATCCAATTTACCAAGCATATATTCTTACCTTGGTGGATATTTAAAATGATTAAGGTGTTATAGGCTCACCAACCAAGATGGGGCATAAGTCCTTTGCGAGGTGGTTTTGGCTTTATAGTCGTACCTTCTTTTTTCTTCCATCCAGAGGCATCCTTGCCCAGCATATAGGTTCATATGGCTTATATCCTTCTTTTCTTTGACTTTAGGGCAATTAATATTCCTTGGATGATACAACACATAGTTTGCTAATAAGGGATTTCAGGTTGGGTTGCATGGACTAACTTCATGATCAGGTAGACTTAAGATCTTAATAGTTTGCAGTGAGGACCGATGGAGTCCCGACCCAACATTCTCTACCTCATTATGACTTCCTCTCCTTTTTACTAAGAAACCCTTTTGAGCCTAATCTTTCCTTTGCTATTCTATTGATGTCATCTCATAGGTCTCGATTGTTGATAGTTCGTTGCCTCTTTGAGATATAGTGATTCAGCTTAGTATAGGATTTGAAACATTGTGATATTCTTATTTAAGAAAACTCAGTTATTTCCTAGGTCTCGTTTTTTGATAGGCCACCATCCATCTAAGGATGTGAGGCATTCACCCTTTACATTTTAGCTTGGTATAGGCTTTGGATGCACCAAGACATCCCAAGTTGAGATAACTGTGTTCTTTTGATATACTTATTCATTTGTTATTAAGAAGTTGTAAGTAGGGTTCCTATTTTAAAGTGTTTTCTTAGGTATTTTCCAAGATGTAATTAGTTAAAGTGACACATTCTCTTGGGAGTTGCTCTTGAACCCAAAACATAATATTTTTTTGGTTCTCTAGTTATATGGGTTGCTTATGAAAGGGGCTTCTTTGTGGATATGTGTACCAAAGTGTTTTTATCCGATCTCATTTTGGACGTACACTCTTGACTTATAGCACAAGGAAAATCTTATATAAGTTCTCCATATTCTTTTTTTACTTAATTTGTTTGTTTGGTTTTGTTTTTTTTTTCTTTCTTTCCAACCCCTCCACTTTCTTAAATCATTTTGAAGATCTAAGAAAGAGAGCTATCTGAAAAGACGCATCATAAGACTATAATTTGACAATTTGGTGACTCTGAGTTCAAAAGAGCTAAAATAGGAGCAGCTTGTGATTTTGAGGGCTAGGGAGATGGATTGGATAACAAGGTGTGAGGAAACAGTGGTAGTGTGAGTCTTCGCCGGAGGAGCAGGGAGTTTCACTGGTTATATGCGGTTTGCCACATATGTTAGAGGGACTAGGAACATAGTAACTAGATTTGGAGATTCTAACATGGGCTTTTGTGGTCGTTCAGCTAAACCCAACCAGTGAGGTGGACGATCAATGGGTTTGAGGCCAGCCGGTGAGGTGTCTGATGGGTGGGTTCGAGGTGACTGACCGGTGTGGTGGCTAACAAGTGAGGTGGCTGGTTGGTGGGTTAGAAGTGGATGGCCAGTGAGGTGGCCGACTAGTGAGTTTTAGGTAGCCCTCCACCATCAATTGGGTTGACATTCCCTGATCGACTTGTGCTCTTTCATCTAGTATTTAGCTTGCTGGTCTCCGCTACTGTCAACTTGTATGAAGATTCGTGCAAGCTTTTTTTTTATATACAAGCTGAATCCCCAACAGGTAGCATCTGGCATCACTCCCAAGTAAAATTAGCATTCATCCATTCGTATCCCGAAATGTATATTATTTTTACTTAGCATAAAAAAACTAAGTTAGCGTTTAATTTCCTTAATTAATACCATATGAGATCTAAAATACTGAAAAAAATTATTTAGTTTAAATGAAATTGCAACACAATAAAGGACGGAACCTTACAATTATCTTTAAGCTTTAAGCAAGCAATTTTGCAATAAAATGAAAATAAATAAATAAATAAATAAAGAAAACTAATTTAAGATGACAAGTTTCTCAAAATTTTTAATTAATTTTAATTCTATTAACATATCATAAATGGTATCAAATCTAATATATATATATATATATATATATATTCATAATTNAGTAAACTAAGATCTTTGATAAACCCTAAATGACGAAGCCATGGAAACTTTACATGTACACTATCATTCTCGTTACCATCTTGACAATGAATTTCTCTTATATACAATCAAGATTGCTAATACTATATGCTAAGTAATTAACTTCTTGATGATTATCATAAATTGAAGCTCTCTCTCATTACCAAAAAGGAGTATTGAACCATAAAACTTAATTCCATTAAAAATTTTGAATATGATTTTGAGGTCCTCGTAAAATTAGATTGAATTCTTTGAATAGTGATCTATCAATAATCTAATTCGCCTTCTAAAAATTTAACCTTGAACATAAAAACTCTCTCATAAAGAGGGCAAGGTCTTCTACCACCAGCAAATATCCTTCAAATTTTCTTATTTATTATAAAGATACAATTTTTATTCTACCATAAGAAAGAATTTTTATTGAAGGAGATTTAAATAAACATGTTTGTTGAGTGGTAGAAGATTTTAGAAGTACTCATAATAACTAAGATTTTGGAGTGACTAATGAATAAAATAGATTCATATTAAATTTCACTTTAACTTATGATTTTGTTGCTGCTAAAACTTGATTTAAGAAATGAGATGAGCATATAGAATGAATCTAATAAAACATAAATTGATTTTTGTTATTACAAAAAATGAATTGTTGATATTGTAAAGATTGTAAGGTCATTTTAAGTAAAAATTTATGTATCCAACATCAACTACTGATTTTGAGTTTTAGGATGAAATGCTGAAAGATAAAAAATACAATAAAATATTGTCATAGAATTAAATAGGGACACTTAAAATACAAATAAATTTATATTCATGAGTAAAATTTAAGATCTTAAGATCTGAGATGTTCTTGAAGAAACTAATATTATGTGGGATAAAATAACGAGTAGTATTAAGCAAGTTACAAAAGATGTTCTTACTTAAAAAAAAATATATTTTATGCATAAAAATAAGTAGTAGAATAAAAACATACATTGAGAGTGAATTAAGAGAAATACTGAAATAAATTAAGAGAAATGAAGATGAGATAAGTACAACTAAACATATGTAGC
This sequence comes from Phalaenopsis hybrid cultivar, assembly GCA_002079205.1. NCBI lineage: Eukaryota > Viridiplantae > Streptophyta > Magnoliopsida > Asparagales > Orchidaceae > Phalaenopsis > Phalaenopsis hybrid cultivar. The sequence continues at coordinate 40,566 of JXCR01109335.1, forward strand.
CAATACTACTCACATTAATGCATGCTAAATTTCAACAACTGACACAATAGACACTAAAAAACATGACTTGCATCCATATGTAGCATCTACAACCAAATTTCTATCAATATAAGTAGTGAATAGAAAAAAGTAACATCCTTGAGACACAATATCACTCTCAAAACTGTCAAAACCTAGGTATAGATTTAAAACAAATTTATGAAAACTTAAGCTAAGAAGAGAACCTGAAGATATATAAGAAATGTTAAAGAAAATATACTCAGAGATAACACCTTGGTCGCCTTACAAGCAACCAAGCAAGAATATCAAACAACCAAACACTTGAGCAAGAATACCGTCTAGTCGATCCAACGTCGACTTGACAGATATACTTTATAGAAGACAAACAGTAGAGATTAGAGAACGAACACAAACAACCAACCCTAAGCTCTCGACGAGAGAAACCTTTTCCGTGATTTTGAGAGACAAAAGAGAGCTGGCGGAAACCGAAAGCTTTTGGGAGGGGAAAGGAGGCCGAAGTGTCGAACAATCAAACATTGGTTAGGGCTTAGGGTGGGTTTGACATTTTACTTTGCATATATTAATATATATAAATAATATATTATATTAATTATATAAATATAAAATATCTATATTAGTATACTACTAATATAGTATATTAATATATTAATATTATTAATTTATTATATATTATAATTTATAAATTTTAATTTTTAAAATTATCATAAATTATATATATACATAATTATTTTGAATTATTTTATATTTCAAATATTAATGATTCAAACACGAACGAACACATGACTATTCGTGTTTGATTCGTTTAACATACCGATTGAAAAAAATTGTTCGTTGTCGTCTCGTTTACTTATCGAACGAATCGAACACGAACTGTTCGCGAACAACGAGCTTTTTTGACAACCCTATCTATATGAAATCGGTTCAGTCTCGTATTTTCAATATTTTAAATATTACTTTTTCAAAATAAAAATACTATTTTTCTGAAAATATAATATATATATATATATATATATATATTGATATTTANTTACTTTCAAGATGCAAATGACACATTCCATGCCGACATTGTGATTTTTCGTCAGAGGGATCCTTGTCATATTTTCTTTGATCTTGGATTCATAGATTGTCTCGTGATTCATGGTGGCACATTTTTTTATGTAAAATAATTATTTTTGAAAAATAGTAAAAATATATATTAAATTTTTAATCATCAACTCGGAAGACTTTCATGCATACCACACAATTCTTTTGCAACTACATATATCTAACATCTAAACTTCAATATTCCATTAATATCACTTTTATCTATATATAAATATGTATATTTTATTTTTTACTGGTCAGCAACAGTTGTTTTTCATGTTATACAACAAATTCATAAAATTATATATGTTTGTAGAGCTATTAACATTTTGCTATACTCCTGACTCTCAAAGCCCTTGTCTTCATCCTTTTTTCGGCTCAATTTCCTAAAACCCTCGACGTCAAAGCAGATGTGATAAAATTAACACTAAGGGTCTGTTTGGTTCGGCTTTTTGGCGAGACACTGTGTGTGAAATCCGCTTTGTCCCGCAGTTCGACTGTTTGGTTCGTAGCTTCGCGGCGAAATTTCTCAATGCTTAGTGAAAGCGGGCAGAGATATTAACCCCGCGGCCCGGCTTTCGCCTGAATATATTCCCCGCTTACCCCTTTCGTTTCTCTTCTGCCCTAACTGCTTCCCTCGCGGCTCTCCTTCGTTGTCTTGCTTCGTAGCCCCTCGATCAATAAATATGAGGTATAACGAGCAATTTTCTTCTTCTAATCGCAGATATGAGGGAGCATATGAATTTTTTTGAATGTGATGTTTTCTCTTCTCATCTCCTTCCTATTTCTGCAATTTTTTGTTTATTCCTTCCAAAGATGTGGTGGATCTGTGCATTAGCGCATGAAACCTGTTTAGTTTTTTACCGGTTGCTTCACTAGGGTTTTGCCTTTGCTTTCCCTTCTCGTTTGAGCCATTCNTATATCATATACTATGATTTGTTTAACTTTTTTATTTTAATGCACACTTTATGGTAATAACTTGTAATAAATTTAATTATAAAATGAAGCCAATCTTTAATTCGAACAATTTTTACCCAACTTTATCCTTTCTCTAGTTGTTTGTCTTCTTTTTTACACATTCCCCCTCTCGAAATCCTAAAGGTTAAGAAGACAATAGAAATTTGAAGTTTATGCTCTCATAAAGCACATGTAAACATTTTGGCTTTTATGTGACCTCTCTTTGTGGCATTTATGGCATTTATGGCATTCTAAGCCAATTACACATTTGTGGCATTTATACTCTCATAAAGCACATGCTCTCATAAAACTTTATCATTCTGAGCCTTCACGTTGCTTTGTTTGTTTTATTTCTTTTTTTTTGTACTCTTTTCTTATCAACATGTCAATATTGGTGATTATATTGTGAATTGATTGTGCTATACAAAATCTTAGATGTTGATTGGGGCAGAAGATATGGTTCTTGCAGTAAAAATATGAACTGTGGGTTACCCCTGGTATTCCATTTTTATTGTATTCCAATGTGATTTTGATTCCTTCTGTGTTAAAATTCATTAGTTGTTTGTTGAACATGTGTCAAAGTGCTTGAAAGAATTCTTCTACCTGTAATTTTTTATTTCNCTGCAATTGGTGCCAAGTTAACATGGATAGTGCATGAACAACAAACGAATCCTTTCAGGCATGGAAAAATTTTAGGAATTGTTTCAAAGTTAAACATTGGCCCTTTCTTTTATTGGTTACAAGAATGAAATGTATATTTTTTTAGCTAAGAAACATAAGAGTAATATCAAATCATCTAGAAGGTTCTTACATCAAATCAAGCTTAAATCAAGCTCAAGATCAACCTGAAATTCCAAATGTAGCATCTAGCCTNCTTTTTTCTTTGTAGACATATTCCACAAATTTGTCTAAATCTACTTGTAACTGTAGAGACAATATTGAGGTCACTCGAAAGCCACGACACTGGAATTTGTGCCTTACAGCTTCGAAAAGTTCAAAAAACACCACTTTCAAAAGAAGAAGAACATAAAATATATGTGGATTGGGTAACAAATTCATGAAATAGGATTCAAGCTCATATTTGGTGGATGAGAAAAATAAATGCATATGCATCAGGTCCAAACTTTCTAATGATACACAAGTGTTAGAATCTTGATTTCTCCTCTCGAACACGTCTCTGAGGGATAGAGCGTGAGAAAGGAGGGAAGAAGAGAGAAATAGAGAAAGAATAAAATGCAAGATAAACAATTTTCAATGAAAAGAATCTGTCCTCTCATTCATAAAAATGGTCCCTATGTATAATTATAGAAGACCCTTGATAAAATTACATTCTTACCCCTACTTTAATTGGGTGTTGCGAGTCATTATTCTTTATTAATCTGCCCTTATTTAATTAGAGACGTTACATATCAATTTTACCCTCTTTGATACNGATACACAAGAGTTAGAATATTGATTTCTCCTCTCGAACAAGTCTTTGAGGGATATAGCGTGAGAAAGGAGGGAAGAAGAGAGAAATAGAGAAAGAATAGAATGCAAGATAAACAATTTTCAATGAAAATAATCCGTCCTATCATTCATAAAAATGGTCCCTATGTATAATTATAGAAGACCCTTGATAAAATTACATTGTTACCCCTACTTTAATGGGGTGTTACAAGTCATTATTCTTTATTAATCTGCCCTTATTTAATTAGAGACGTTACATATCAATTTTACCCTCTTTGATACCTTTTCGTAATTATAACTGATGCTGATGTCTTTCTGGGTCTACAACAGATACTATACTCTTTCATATTCTTAACTGACATCGACACCTTTTACGTATCAGTAAATGATATTAATAACTTCCCATGAGTCTAAGTCTACTGATTGGCTAGTCGTAAGACCAATCAACTTAACTGAATTGGGTCGGCCATTTTGTATTATTATTGATAGGTCTTTGCTCTGGAAAACCAAGCATCTCTTAAGTGGAAATCGATCAACTTGAGATAATCGATATAGATGTCTTTGGTCTGTGTGATCCTTTGGTAGTAGGATGGTCGTTTAGCCAATCGACCTTCCTTGGGTTGGCTGAGGATATTCAGCCGATTGGCTTCTTGAGCCCTTGAAGTTTTTCTTCAGGTAACTAGAACATTTTTTTGTCTCGTGATTTGTGCTGATAATTTTCTTGCATACATATTAATTCCATGATTCTTTTGGTCCTTGAAGGTAATGTTGCACTAAGGACAAAAAAATCTTTATGAAAGAAAGTTTCATTTATAATCTCAATGATTTAATAATTTAATAATTACTCCCTAAATTTTCGTGCACACAATCCCTATAAATAGGTTCAATAGGGCTCATCCCCTTCTTCTTTACTTCCCTTATTCGTGAACTCCAAATGGCACCATCTTTGGTGTGCAAGCTTAGGGTCTCTTCGATAAGGATGTGATCCATATAGTTCAAAAACAAGTGAGTCTCCACCTTTTCTTGTGAGTGGAAGATTGAGTAAGAAATTAACTATGAAGAGATAGTGGTGGGTCCCTGAGAATGATTTTTACAATCAAGTAGCTTCATCAAAAGATCCTAGTGATCTTCAGTAGGAGAAGATCCCTAGGGTCAAAAAAGGTAGAGAGGATGTCCCAACAATTGAGGAACATATTCCACTGGTCAATGCCACTGGTCCCAGGGCCGAGGGTGCTTCGAAACAATTGGCGATGCTAATAACAGGTTAATGCTACTGGTCCCAGTGGCAGTGGAGTCACAGCCAGAGTTACAAGTGATAGATATTACACCTACTATAACAAGTAAGGATAATGCTCATATAACTATTACTTTATCAGGTATCAAAGTCACTCTGGTTGAGGATTCTATGGCAGAAAATCATGAGCCAATCCGTGATGGTCAATAGTCGATTATTAATCGATAGTAGACTTTTTGGGTGCTTTCTAAGAGATAAGTTGAGGTCAACTAGTGTTTTCAGGGTCCCCCAGATGTAGGATGGATGAGATGGTTGAGTACTTTGTGCAGACTGTCAAGGATGCTGATGGAGGAACTAAGTGGGAGTTGGTTGCCCATGTCGAGCAAATGGAAAGGGAAATTCCTCTGTTGAATGGTGAGTTGATTGCTCTTCGAGTAGAGCTGTTGGTCGCTCGAGAGTCATCCACCATGAACTGAATCCATAATTAGATCAATTGGGTAGACTGATTTATGTTAGGAGAGAGCTTAAGTTTAAAAGGCTGCTTCATCGAGGATATGCTTTGACTGAGGGCCCATTTGGTTCGACTTTTTTGTCGCGGCGCTGTGTGCGACAGCCGCTTCGTCCCGCAGTCTATCGTTTGGTTCATAGCTTTGCGGCAAAACTTTCGCAAAGCTCAGAGAAAGCGGGTCGCGACATTAACCCCGTGGCTCCACTTTTGCCCGGAAAATTTGCCCCACTTTATCCACTTTACCCCCTTTCGTTTCTCTTCTACCCTAACTGCTTCCCTCGCGGCTCTCCTTCGTCTTCTTGCTTCGTAGCCCCACGATCGACAGATCTAAGGTATAACGAGCAATTTTCTTCTTCTAATCACATATATGAGGGAGCTTACAAATGTGATGTTTTCTCCTTCTCCGTACAAACTGTATGAGTTCCTACGTCTTTATGTATGAAAACACAACTTCATATGGCTTGAGGTGCTTTTATATATTTTACATTTTATGCTTCTAAAATATATGCTTGTAAATTTTTATATGTATAGATGAATTAATATATGTATACATTGATATATAGATAAAGAGAAATTTTAAACCTATATGTTTTCAAAATTACAAAATATTTTTTAAAAACTATCTATAAAAATGAATATTAAAATTAATTAAGAAATAATATTTTTATAAATTTTATGTATATTACACTCATATTTATACAAATAAATCAAAAATTAAAAACAGTTTTAACAAACAGGGGCAGTTTGGTTATTTTTACATGAAACAGCTGGCCCACAACATTTTTCACGCAGCTGCACCAAACAGACAGCCAGCTTCCCCGTAGCTGCTTCATGGGGCAGCGCAGCTGCAGCTGCGCCAAACAGACTCACAGTCACGCTTAGTGATAACTAAGAAGCAATGGCGGAATCGCAATGTACAAAGACAGAAAACTACGATCTTTCTTCTCCTTTCGCTTCACTCCTAGCCAAAACCAGAAAAGAAGGTAACTCTTGTCGTCATCCCCCTTCCACCCACCTGCCTTCGCGAGCTTGTACTTCTCGAAATGTAGTAAATTCATCTTCCAACAGGATTAAATCCTGGATTTAGGTGTTGTATGACATCAAACTAGATTTATGGCGATAGGATTTAAGAAATTATGTAAATTTGAATTTAGTAAATCTTGTAAGGGTTAAATCCTAAATTTAGTTATATCTTGTCATGTTTGAGGATTTAAAAATTTGTTATGTTTGTTAGAATAAAAAAAATTATTTTATTACTATTATAAAAATAATTATTAAATTTAATTTCAATTTTTTTCTAATTATGTTAATTAATAACTAAATTTTATTAAATTAATTGATTATTAATTTAAAAGTTATTAAACTAATTACTAATTACAGAATACGGTAACATTCAATTTATGTTAATTAATTAAAAATACTTAAAATTTAATTTTTTTTTCACTATTTAACTATTGAATTACTATATCTAAATTAATTAATTAATATTATTATTTTAATAATAATTAATTTGTTAATTATTAATTATTACTCAATTAAAATATTAACATATAAAATTGTCGTCTATCTTCTCTTCCCTTCTCTCTCCCCTCTGTCCATAGAGAAAATATTACATGAGGACTCCGCATGCAGTGCTTGTGGGTCCAATCTTAAGCCGACACGTGGAAAGTCGGACACACCTGCATTAAAAATGAAAAAAAAATGAAAACGTGCGACATGACCCGACTAATGTGTTATAGGAATATTTCATCACAAGTGATTATTCTATTCCATCATTCTGAATATTTTTCGTGTTATTTATGTGTTATTGGTGTATTATTGAGGTGGTTCAACCAAATGACAAGATAAAAACTTTAATGAAGTGTCATTAATGTGTTATGGAAGTGATTTTGAGTTAGTATTGTTATTTAAAGAAAAATAACACCTCAAAATCATCCCAGTGTCTGTTTTTAATCTGTTATTGGTGTGTTATTCATGTGTTATTGATGTCTTATTAAGGTAATATTTTCTGCTTTATTCATGGATTATTGATATTATTGTTTAAAGAATAGTAATATCTTAAAATCACCTTATAACACACCAATATTATATGAATAACGCGGAAAATATTCAGAATAACGCGAAGAGAATATTTTTATTACGCAGTCGAGTTGTCTTATGTTTTAATGTGTTATTAGTGTGTGATTGATGTGTTATTATTGTGTTATTGAAATAATATTTTCTACATTATTTATGTGTTATTAGTACACTTGTTCAAAGAACAATAATATGTCAAAATTAACTCAATAAGCTATTCAGAATGGCGACACACGATCGGGTCGAGTCGCTTCCTGCCCCGTAACCTTCGCCTTCTTTGGTTGAAATCCTCGCTGACTTCTTTCCCCCTCCCCGGCTTCCTAGTTTCGCCCCCAAAACTATCTCCTTTGTGACCAAATTTTTGTGATTAGAGATAACTGGGAAGGAAATGACGGGATCGCGGTGTACAGAGACCCGAAATCGTTATCTTTCTCTTTCTGCTCTGTTACTAAAGATAACTTCATATATTCCTTCTCCAGCAAAAGCTCGTTCGGGATTTACTAAGTATTCGGGTTTAATACTGAAATCCGTGTAATTTGGATTTGTCGAATTTTTATTTTATCTAGAAGGACCACCTGGCAAGATTTGGGTTAAATCCTGCTCTAAATCCGTTACACCTGCAGGATTTTATATCTTCTGTCGCTTCCTGCCCGTAACCTTAGCCTTGTCGAAATCCTCGCCTTCTTTCCCCCTCTCGGCTTCCTAGTTTTGCCCCCAAAACTCTCTCCTTTGTGACCAAACGATTAGAGCTAACTGGGAAGGAAACGACTGGATTGCGGTGTACAAAGACATGAAATTCCTATCTTCCTCTTTTCGCTTTGTTCCTAAAGGTAACTTCATATCTTCCTTTTCATGTGAAAGCTCGTCCGGGATTTACTAAGTACGCGGGTTTAACGCTGAAATCTGTGTAATTCAGGTTAAATCCTCCTTTAAATCGGTTATGCCTGCAGATTTAAGATTTGTTTGGCGCAGCTGTTGATTATTTATAATCTGCTGATAAGCAAATTATTCTGATAATCTGATAATCTGCAGATTATCAGAATAATCTGTCTTGCTGTTTGGGGCAGCTTATTCAAGATAGCTTATTGGTGGTTAAATGACATTCATGCCCCTATGTGATAAAACTGTTTGGGGCAGCTTTTTCAGAATAGCTTATTGGTAGTACTGAAGCATATGCAGAAACATGAAATCATCATAGATCATAACTAAAAATGTCATACATTTCTCACACCCTCATGAATACCAAGAGAACTAAAAAAAGTACAAATACAAGTACAACTACAATCAGAAATATTAAAATTGTTTAATTTCAGACTCTGGCTACGTCTGACCTCATCTGCACTGTCAAACTGAGAAAACATCGGATTCCAATGACTGCTGGCTGTGTCATATGAGGGACTGTCAGCCCACCGGAAGAAGCCACAACGAGCTAAAACACCCTTGGCACAACCGTAGAACTGCCTCCCAAAGCTATGAGACTGACGCGATGTGAGCAACGAAGCCGGTAGACCACAATAACACAAAAAACCTCTGTCTATAACTGATATCCTAAAGTCATGTTTCTATAACAGTAAAAAAAAAGATTGTTAGTATTTATCCAAATAAAAGTAAAATTGACATTCAAAATTAATGTACAAACAGTGAAACAACTTGATGGACTAGCTGTCATATATAACATCTGCTATAGACTGCCTCAGAGCAGCCATCTCAACTGCACCCTCACCGTCCTGAGTTTCATATTCAATCGATTCCATCTCATTATCAGCTAGAGATTCTGAAAGTTCTAGAGTGTCAATAATTTCATCATCATCAGCCTTATAGAAGTACGTATCTGAATGAGAGGGGCGACGTCAGATGAAGTTGTGAAGTGTCATGGTGGCCAGCACAATATACACTTGTTTATGAAATGAATAGGATGACATATCACGTAGAATTACCCATTTCTTCTTCCACACCCCAAAAGTTCTTTCAATAACCCCCCGTAAAGTGGAGTGCCGTTTGTTAAACATTTCTTTTCTACCACGAATATTGCCACTTGCTCAAAATCAGGAATACGGTATCTTGTGTATGGATATGGCTTCAGGTAGTCCCTTAACATCGGATATTCAACGTCTACCAAATAATATTTTCCTGTTATTAAAGACAATACTAATTAAAAATAATTAATGTAATTATCGAGAGGTTTAAGTAAGATGAACAAACCTGGAGGTGGGTGAGGTAAACATTGTGTTCTATTCCTAGTTGCATATGAGAAAAGGAGACTATCATGCGCACTTCCTTCCCACCCCGCCATTACAAATGTGAAGCACATGTTGAAGTCACACACTGCCATAACATTTTGTGTGGTTGTACCACTCCGACCAATATACGCGATCCTCTTGTGACTTGGTAGTTTGGCATCTACATGAGTGTCATCAATTGCTCCAATACAATTCTGTTAATCATAGTTAGCAACT
>JXCR01109342.1:0-11742 GCA_002079205.1 Phalaenopsis hybrid cultivar
AAAAAAAAAGTAAAATTTAGGTTTTAGATATGTAAATATGTAGGAATTGGGTGGTATGCATGTAAAATGCCCTATATAAGCCTCAAGCATCTACTTCCACAGTTCTTCTCATAAAAAATGCATTTGAATTTTAAAACGTTAATAAAATTATATTTTTGATGTGGAGTTTAAATGTATAAATATTAAAGCTTAAAGCATTAAATATGTAATAACATAAAAATTGTGGCATGTATGCAAATGTCCCAATAAAAGTGTTTATTTTTATCTCCATTAAATGTCTCATAATTTGAACAATTTTTCTTATAACTAAGGTCCTGATTCAAAATTTTCCAATTAGCATGTGCCATCTATCAAAGAGGTTAATGTAAGAGATGCATACCATCAGAACCCCGCCTTGATAAAGAACCAGGCCTTGGATGAGCGCCTCAACTGCATCCAGATCCTGCACTCAAAATATTATTAATCTCCTTCAGAATATTTCACAAGTTGAAAGTGCTGATGCAACAAAGTCACGTGAGAGTATTACGTTTGCCTTATATTGGATAAGAAAAAAATAGGGGCAATTACATCCATAGCACACAAAATTTTGCTAGTTACAAAATTAGCACCCTCTTTCATCTGTTTTTCAAGTTCCCGCTCAAACATCAAAATTCACAGTAAACCACAGCCCAAAATTTTTATTTTTATCAGATTCACAATAGTTTGATCGGGGTCCATGCAAATGCATAGGTTCGGTAGATTAAAAAGTTGCAAAGATGATAATTTTGTAAATAGCAAAGTTTCAAGTGCTATGCATGTAATTATCCCAAACATATACTAGGGTAAACCAATTCAAATGATGGGCAATCCCGTAAGCTTAAACAATTGGGTTGAAAATAAATTTGACTGCTAATTTTAGTCCCTTAAGATCAGCACTCCCTTAACATCATCTCTATACATATGGTTTTGAGGGAAAGTGCGACGTAATCCCGTGGAGTTCTGGGTGGGATATGGCGGAATAATGTTTGCATTATTGCTTAAACCGTCTAATGGATTTTACAGGATCTTTTTGGCAGTGAGTTGAACAGCACAGCATTTTTGTTGAACCGACTGTTCTAGAAATCAGATAGAAGTTAAGGTGCCATTTGGGAACACTTTTGTTGTTTGACCTTCATTTATTATTATTATTTTGGTTTTATGTTTTGAATTGAATTAAAATATATTTGAGTATAGTAGCTATTTTTAAAAATAAGTTGATTGTTTTTAAAAAGAAAAAAGTAAATAATGCAAAAATTTATATTAATCAAATATGTTTAGAAATATAAAAGTAAGAAAAAAATAGAAACAGAACAAAAAAATGAAGCCAAATGGGCCTAAACTTAACACCAGAAGTACGAAGTTGTTGAATTTTGATTTTTCTATGAATCATACCTAATGAATAGAGTTTAAGAGGAGAGAGAAAGACTAACAGAAGAGTGAACAATAAAACGTCATATCAATCATGTTTATTTATTAAATGATCTCCTTATTTATAGGGGATGGAGTACAATCTGATGGTGCTGCATTTTTTCCCTTACTTTAAAAGGGGTTACACAATGTATTTTTGATATTTTATATGTATGAGTTTATCGTTGGTTGCTCTCTGGGTCGGAGAGCAAAGTTTAATTTATTATGTCTTGGTTGGCTGAGATCCGCTCGGCCGGATAGGATCAACTCAATTGGTTGGGTTTGGTAGGTGTGAGTCGGCCGGTTGATATTGTCCGACTTTAGATCCTTGACCTCGGATGAAAAGCCCCTAGATGTCTCTAGGAGATTGGAGATGCTAAGGAATCAAATCTTCCCTAGATCGACTTGTTCTTATTTCCTCCGATCATCTTTGGTATATCTCGCGATACGATAAACTTTGGCCTCACGGGCTTTGGCTCATATAGCTTCAATCTGTCGAAAAAGTGGGTTTAATAATCTTCTGTTGACAGACCCCCATTCATCATACTATATTCTTTTGAGCTGTTAGATCTCCTCAAAATTATGTACATATTTTAGTTCCTCGATTCTTCATGAAAACAAAGCTATGATAAGAATAAGATAATATAATGAAAATTATTATTAACAGATGATTCAATAATTGGATTCATTGATTTTCGCACCTTTGATCTTATAAATAAAGTGTGATGCGACTCTTTACATTCCATATTTGCATTGCATTCTTTCTCGTTTGATTCGATCGGTTTTTGAACGTTATAATGGAGAACATGTCAAATCCCCAGAGTAATATCCCCAATAAAGATTTGCTTTGTGTTGCCTACGGGAGACCGAATGACTGGTACCGCCTAAAAGGTGAAAGGAAGAAGAAAGTCATCGTTAAGAAGAAAAAAACAATTGTACTGGCGGCTCAGATGTGGTCGTCTAATTCGTTCCTAGACACTCAGCAGAGAAAAGCTAACGCAAGTCGCCCAACCACCACTTTGCCTGCTCAATATTCTATTGTGTCACAAGACATGAACGAGTCACATAACAAACTGTTGATGCTCCGTCACTATTCGATGCACAAAAAGTGTTGGAGCTTTGCCGCCACCTGTTGAAAGCGTTGTGTTACTTACATCGCCTAAATTGGATCGACTCATTGGTATGAGAAGCATCAATCTTACTTATAAGAATTTGATTTTTTCTGAGGACCATCTTCTTTACATTGTCTCTTAGTGCAGGTAACCCCCTTATGATATTCTTGGGCGATGACTCACCTATGGGAAATGTTGGTGAGAACCCGACAACGATGCCAGCAACTTCTATGCAGATACCAATTGAGGGCAATCGACTCTCGAGTGAGGATGATGGGATTAACCGTCGATGCAATCGTCTCAAGACCTACAAGAAAGCAACTGATGGCGTCGGATATCTCCCGAATTGTTAGCTTGCCGCCTAGATAAGATCAAGATCTCCTTTGCTCGGTCAATGGCGATCTATCGAGGAGTTATGTGAGCTGCTTGCTCGCTTGGAGAAAGTGGAGAGGATGGAGGAGAAGCTGGCCACTTTTTGTTAGGAACTGTCAAACATCTAGGAGTGATCCCTCATACTCTAGGCCAAATCGAGATATATCCGGTGAAATAATTTAAGTTTGGGAAGAAGTTTGTACAATACGCTACTTCAGTCGGGGTATGTCTTCGCTGAAATGGCGACCAAAAACCTTATAAAATATTTCCGCACAGGTTAGTTTTTGAGTGTTTCTTATAGTCTGTAACGTACATTTAGGAATAAAATTAATTGTCAGTCTTCATTCCAGTGTTGATTTGATCCTACTGTCCACTAATTTTCAAAATTACTATATAGTTTCGTTTTTACCCATGTGATGGCTCCACTTCTTTTGTTTTATGTATATAAGGGCGAGTGATTTGATAATGTTGCACTTTTACTGTATTTAAAAAGTGCGAATGAGGCAGTCGCACCTTGTTTCGTCTGTTTGTAACCAAAAGAGAACGAGGGAACGGTTATTCCTCCAAAAGGCGGGAATAAATCAATTTTTAAGTTAATTAATTTAATTTTAATGAACATAACTTTTTTTTTAATCTCTCCTCCCTTTTTATTTATTTTTTTTTTACGGTCAACAAATGCCTCCTAACAAATATGGTACGTGTTTGGTACGGACCATGTTTGGTATGAACCATGTTTGTTGCAAGCTGGTTGACCCCATGAATCTTCAAAATTTATTAGAGTTTACTTCGTAGATTTCTGGGACTGCTAACCGGATGTCAATGCAAAGTATGATCTTGAGCTGAATATATAGGCTTATAGTGTTATAGACCAATTCTGGCTGACATGGCCTCCTGCTGCCAAAGTATGAACTTGCCTTTCGCGCTTTGTTTTTATTGTTTTGACGAGATTGATAAAGAAATTAACCATTGATCCTAACCTTGTGCTTTGGCGAACTTTTTGAAGGAATTGACCTGATTGTCTCAACAGATTTGCCAGGTGAGTGAGTATACCTTCAGTCCTAACTTTGTACTCCAGCGGACTTGTTGAAGTAATTGCCCTGAATTGTCACTAAGAACTTATCAGGTGAGTGAACATACCTTTAGTCCTAGTTTTGTGTTTTGGCGGACTTGCTGAAGGAATTGACTTTCAGTCCTTGCTTTATGCTTTGAGAAACTTGTTGAAAGAATTGATCTAAATTGTCTTTGCGCACTTGTTAAGAGAAGGAGAATAGTTTCGGTCCTAGCTTTGTGTTTTGATGGACTTGTTGAAGGAATCAGCCTGAGTTGTCTCTATGGACTAATCAGATGAATAAGAATACCTTCGGTCCCAACTTTGTGCCTTGACGAACTTGTAGAAGAATGCATGTCAGTGACCTTCTAGTTTATGTTGAGTCAGTGGCAAGAAATCGTTGGTCCTGTGCTTGGTGCTTTATCGAACTTGTCAACGATTGAATTCCATTAGTTCATCATCGAGCTTTGAACGAACTTTTGGGATAACTTATTAGGTCCTTTACTTTTCGTTTTGTCAGGCTTATTGAAGAAGAGGATTCATCCAGACTTAAGCTTGATCAGACCTTTTATGAAAGAATGGCGGGTTTTCTTTATTTGTGCCTCATCAAGCTCGGCTTGATGCCTCCTAAAGCGATGATCATTCTTTTGATTTTTCTTGACCTTTTGATTATTCAAGAAAATTTCTTTGATCTAGTTCACTTGAACTTATCAAGTTAAAAATGCTTGAAACTTGACAGTCTTTGTCATCTGACTAGAAAAACAGTTACTTCTTCATTACGGTTGTGTTTATGGCTTGTTTTTAGCGACTCGACCAAATTTGGGTTTGTTGAATCCAACCTTCAAGACCTGCTTGAGTCTTAGACTGAAAATACAAAAAATTTGTGCTTCTTCAGCTTAAAAAACTTGAGCTTATAGACTTGAAGCCTCCATTCATATATAAGGTCTTGGAACTTATATAGTTGAGAATGATTTAGCTTGACTGCATAGTTATTTATAAGTGTAAATTATCTTTTTGATTTAGTTTTAACCCGTCAAGACGTTGAGAAAGTCTCCTAGATTTGGATCACTTGAACTTGTCAAACTGAATGGGTTTGGGAAACTAGACAACTCCCGTCATCAAACAAACAAGATAGGGCTCTCCTGCTACGACTATTTTTATAGCTTGTTCAGTAAGAAGAGCTTGCTCCTTCACTGTAGCCATTTGTATGGCATGTTGAGTGAAGTGAGTTGTCAACGACTCCGACCATATTTTGGGCTTGCTGAGTCCCACCTTTTTTTTTGACCCACTTGTGTCTTCGACTTGAGTTGTGGTAGAAGTTACACCTTTCCAACTTACCACATTAAATTTTACAAATCTCGAAGTCTTTTCAATTGAACTTTCAAGATCTTAGTTAACTAAAGGGAAAAACCATATCATCATATTTTGTTTGGTAGCAAAATTCTTAAGTAAATATCTAAGGATCTCAGCATTTAAACAAGATGTCAACCCAAAAAGAATGAGTTTGCTAAGTTAGACAGGATGTCAACCCTTATCGTTAAGAATCTCATTAATAAATTTGTTGTCAATCTCAAAAGAGGAGCCCATTATCCGAGCAAACATATTTGGAGATCTCAGCACCAAGCACAATATCAACCCCAATAAACTAAAAAAATGCCCCGTTTTAGGGGGGATTTTATGAATAGTTAGAAACACGTTCTCGTATTTCAAGAGAGTTTACAAAATTTGGATGACCTGAAGGCCTTTTTGTTGAGCTTACATAAAAACTTATAAGGGAGAGTGGGAGCAACTGAAATGGACTCATACTAGCTTAAATTTGATGACCCCTCTTCCAACTGGAATTGTTGATCTGTTTGTAATGGAAAGTAAAGAGCAACTGAATACTGTTATTGACTTGCATCAGATGGCCCCTCTTCCAACAGTTATTGTAGATCAATTTGTAATGGAGAGTGAGGAACAACTGAAAACTCCAGCTGGCTTAAGTTCAATGACCCCTCTTCCAACGGGAATTGATAATATCTTTCATTCAGTTATTATTGACTTGTTGGTGAGTGAGGAATAATCAGAGTCATATGCTACTTACATAAATTTGGTAACCCCTTCACATGTGAGGTGTAAGCGAAGCTCATCTACCGGTTTTGCCTCATTCAATCAGTTGAGAGAATCTTAAGATTTGGATCACTTAACTTATTAGGCTAGATAAGCTTCAGTAAGACAATTATTGTCATTAGATGGACAAACAAACGCTTCTTCATTGCGACCGTTTTTATGGCTTGTTGAGTGAAGAAAGCTGTCAATAACTCAACCATATTTGGGCTTGTTGAGTTCGACCATCCGGATTTGCTTATGTCCTGAACATAATCAACTTAACCTGTTGAAGATCACCACCTCAAATTTCTTATACTTGACTTTTAGAATTGTGATAAATATGAGAAATTGTCCTCTGACTTTTGAGATCGTCTTCTCTATAATTTGCTTGAAGGTAAGCTCATTTTGGCTCAAATTGACATAGATAACTTTGGCACCAATATGATACAAATTTCAATTTGGGATCTCACATCCAACATGATACCAACCCAAATGATAAAATATAAAATATATTTGGGGATCTTGACATGAAGCTCGTTGTCAACCCAAATAATAGAAGAAAACCATCTTTGGAGATCTCGACCAGGTGCTCGAGGTCAATCCCAATGATAGAAGAAAAACATGTTTGGACATCTCAACCCAGTGCTCGATGTCAATCCAAATGAAATAAGTGACCCCCTAACTTGATAATAAGGGAAAGCTTGATGCTAGCTGAATATATTTGAGGATCTCGACTTAAAGTTCAATATCAACTCAAATAAAGATATGCAGTCTCTTTATCTGAAAAACAAAGAAATTCGGATGCTACCTTTGAGCTTGTGTTGAAGAAGAGAATAATTCCTTCAGACGAGGTGTAATGCTTGTTCAAATCTATTGAAAACATTTGCTCATGTCAAGACTAGCTTGATGTCCCATAAGCAAGCATCATCTCCTTTGAATTTTATCTTCATTCATAGGTCATATGAGACAATTTGATGAATCTAGTTCACTTGATTTTGTTAAGCTGAATAAACTTGTGCTTTTATTGTCATTAGACTGACAAACAGGGTTTTTCACTACGACCTTGGTTGATAATGAAAAGAAAAGTCAGTAACTCAGCTACCTCTCGGCAAGATGAGTCTGGCCTCTGCCTGAGTCCTAGACTTTAACAGTAAATATGTTTGTCTTTATCATTGCTAAACTGACGAATGGGGCATTTCACTACGACCTTGGCTGGTAGTGAAGCGAAAAGCCAGTAACTCGAGTTTGGCATCCACCTGAGCCCTAGACTTTAGCAATGAATAGTCTTATGCTTTGTCATCATTGGACTGACAAACAGGGCTTTTCACTATAGTCTTGGTTGACAGTAAAGATAAAATGTACTAACTCAACCATCTCTTGGTTTGATGAGTCAGGCCTCAGTCTGAGTCCTAGACTTTAGCAATGAATATTCTTTTACTTTATCATCGTTAGACTGACCAACGAGACTTTTCACTATATGCTTGGCTGGCAGTAAAGAGAAAAGTCAGTTACTCCATCTGAGTCCAAAACTTTAGCAATAAATAGTCTTGTGTTTTGTCGTCATTAGTTTGTTCACTAAGGCCTTGGAAAGTAGTAAAAAGAAAAGCCAGTAACTCAACCACCTCTTGGTTTGATGAGTCCGACCTCCGTCTGATTTGGACTTGAGTGGAAAAGCAATTATAATTCTCCAACTTAACTAACGAAGCCTGTAGATTTTCATATATTTTATCGCTTGACATTTTAGATCTTAGCAAGTTTTGAAGATAAATCTCTGTCATTTAGAATTAGTTATAAATCTTGTTTGGAACTTGTTCTTTTTGGATTGTCAAACTTTACACAACTTTATCATTGATAATTTGAAAACTTTCTAAGGGATATCGATATAAAACATGACCATGATGTGTTATAAGCCTAAGTGGCGGAAGATCTTGGTATTAGGCATTATATAGACCCCTCTGGCTAAGGGATTCGGGCCTTCAATTTGATATTTACCTAAAAGGAATCCTCATGTCTAATAAAGAAGGAACTTCAGTGTTTGAGGCGCTCAATAGTCTCATCTTTGTGCATGATGTTAACTTGAATGCGTAAGAATCTTTAACATATTCATTCCTCGTCTAGATGATAGATTTTAGACTTGGAGCTTAATGCCGCATCGAATAACTGTCCCCCTAGTTTGACAAAGGAGTGATTTCAAAATTTGGTAGATATATCCAGTGATCTCGACATTTAGTGTGTTGTCGATCTAGGTGATTAAGAATGCCTCCTATCTTGCAAAATAAACTATAGCGATGCTTGGATCTTTTTGAGGATCTCGGCTTATAGCGCGATGTCAACCCAATAAACTAAAAAATACGCTCTATCTTGCAGGAAGAAACTTCATGATAACTTACAAATGTATTCTTCTATCATAACAATGCTTGGGCTTTCTGAGGATCTCGACTTAGAGTACAATATCGACCCAAATAAACTAAAAAAAAAATGCTCCTAGTCTTGCAAGGAAAAACTTCATAATAACTTGAAAATGCATTATTGTATCATAAGAGAATTTTCAATGAACCATTGCACTCGTGCTGAAACAGAATATATATTCTCATTTCCCTAGAGGAAACTTTTACAACAGATTTGACTAGGGAGTTGTGTAATGCCTCTTAAAATATTGATCACTGATTGCAGATAGTAATCGTCGACCATTAAGATTGTTGAGTTGGTAGGCTCCTCCTTATAGATCTTTTCGATGATAGAAAAACCTTCCAACCTAGGTTCAATTTTTTTGTCAAAATGAGGTTTGATGATCCCTCCACTAAAATATTGTTATGTCAGTTTGACTTTAATAATCCTCCAGCTCATCGATGAGGATTATAGATACAACTTTACTTGATTGCTTTGAATATATTGGAGTGTGAGGAATGACTAGAGTCATATCCTACTGACATTAATTTGATACCCCTCCACCCACAAAGAGGATGCTCGCTAAAGATAAGATCCCTTGGTAAGCTTTTTAATGTGTCAACCATCTTAAGATTTTTTAGCAAATTGTCTTCAAAATTTATCTTTGAATGATCTTGTTAATGACAGATCTTTGAGAACACAAATCAGATGTTACCCCAACTCTGATCATTTCATTTCACCTTCATTAATTTTGAGCTATCTCAGAAAGAAGACAACTTCCTCATTGGAGTCTTATTGGTCTCAATCATCATAAGTTTTGTTGTCTTCTTTTTATTAAACCCTTTTCTTTGATAATTTTTTTGACCCTGTGATACACCAAAATAATATGTTGTTTTAAGTATACATTTTATGTTTATTTTTTGTGATATTGCACTTTTAAAAAAGTATTTTCATGTTTTTATTGCAGGTATATCAATTTTAGGCATTTG
Organism: Phalaenopsis hybrid cultivar; assembly: GCA_002079205.1. Lineage (NCBI taxonomy): Eukaryota > Viridiplantae > Streptophyta > Magnoliopsida > Asparagales > Orchidaceae > Phalaenopsis > Phalaenopsis hybrid cultivar. The sequence continues at coordinate 9,423 of JXCR01109342.1, forward strand.
AAGCAAAAGTAGCAAAAAAATATGAAATTTGGAGCCAAAACATCAAATTTCGAGATTCTGGCACCTGAAGCGCCACTTTACAGAGAGTTAACTCCTGAAGCGCCAGATTTGGCGCTTGAAGCTCTAAAACCCAGAACAACGCGGTCTAAAGCAAGATGGCGCTTGGATGATGGATTTTGCGTGAATTTAAGAGTGAGTTTGTATTCCTAGCAAATCCCTAGAAGTGAGTCTATTTTCTTACTAAAATTGGGAGCTTACATGATCTTGAATTTTTATTCAGAACTTTTCTTACTAAGAAATGCCTCAAGATTTATGTTACACTTGTGAGAAAATAGAGTATCTTCGTATTTACAAACTTATAGTGGATTACACTGACTAAGCTAGGCCCTGTGGATTTTTTCATTTTCGGCTTTAATCCACATAAAAAAATTATGTTGTCTTTTCCTGCCACTTTTTTATTATTTGTTGTGTGATAGATTTTCATGTAAAGCTAAGAAATTAAATAATTACTACAATGCTAAGAACTTTCCGGCGCGCAACAAGACTAATTTAACTAAATTGACAATTGAACATTAACGGCAAGGATTGAGAATTTTTTGCATTTCTATAAGGAAATAATATTTTACTTACTGTAGATCTATGATTGTCATAAAATAAACAGTGGTATTAAATGTGTTCCGAGAGTACTATGCTTTTGGAATAGAGCCTCTTATTCTCACACATCTTAACCAATCATCCACATCATCATATTTTTAATCACCAGTGTCATTTAATGAGCTAATATGATCTTAAAAACTCAATCATTCAATGATTGAGATGGAATGTGATAAGGTTAAGAGCTCATAAACAATAGTAGTCCCTCAGAATATGCGTATGAATGCAGACACTTGAAGTTGATAATGGCTAAATCATTAAGGTTAATAGGTCTACCCAGAGCTGCCCAAGTTCGTAGCAGCTTGATTGGCTTAAGCTCGTCTCAGATCAGATTTAGTCCATGAATGTGCCTTGAATATTCATTCTGAATACATGCAGGTGACTAGTGATGATGAATGCTCATAAATTCATATAGTGACTAACTTATTTCATGAATAAGAGGGTTCTAACGTGAAAAAAAGAGCCAAAAGTTCAAAACAAAAGTACATGGGACTTTCGATGTACTTACAAGATGGTTTGATGGCTCATCAAGAAGTATAATATGTGGCTTCTTGAAGGTGATTTTTGCAAATGCAACTCTGCTCTTCTGACCACCTGTAAAAAGAAGGAAATTGATGAAATGGCCAACATAACAAAAGTATGCCAGAGCGGACTTGCCTATGTATTTGTAACAGCTCAACCAGAGCTCAAAATCTGAAGGACTAAAATAACTTTCTTTTACTTTCATGCACAAACATTCATGGAATAACCATGTGTTGGTAAGTTCTTTATGTATAGTTTAACGACAAATGTTTGGGTTACTCCAACGTAATGAATATACATCTAAATGATTCAATTGCTGTTTTGGGTTACTCCAACGTAAATACATTTAAATAATCTTCCTCCAAAGTTTATAATTAGATAATCGTTGAGATTGGTTCAACTAAGCACGAGAAAACAAGTTGCTAGTACGAGAGGATAATCCTAATTGATGTTAATGATATCGTATTGGTGGTCAAGGCTGACTCTAGGTTTCCAGTCGTGCCCCTGGAGATACCAAACTTCGAGGCTCATTTAATCCTAAATATTAGAGAAGGGGGTTGGGGGGGAGAGAGAGAGAGAGAGAGAGAGAGAGAGAGAGAGAGAGAGAGAGAGCTGACTTTAGGAATCCACAAGATGAAAAAAAAGATCTGCACAAGAACGAAGATAAAGCCCAAAAAAGAAATCCAAACGTCACTTTAGATAGGTGCCTGTTGGCTTGATAATTCAGCATATTATAAGTGATGAAATGGGAGCATCTATGTAATACAAATATATGAATCACAAGTGAAATTAAATGAGACACCGTTGGACGAGCACCTATAGTATTTTCCGCCACGCTGAGCCCACCAAATAATTTGAAGACTTATTTTAAGTGCAAGAGTAAAAAAGCAACTTAGTCGATCGTGAGCTCTTAATGTTTAGTATAAATAAGGCTGAATATGATTAGGGGTTAGGGTATGCTATGAGATTGTTCTCTTAAGTCTTGGGATTAGGAATTAGGAGAGATTGCGTACATCTTTTAGTCTTGCACCTAAAATAAGTCTTCAAATTATTTGGCGAGCTCGACGTAGCGGAAAGTACTGTAGGTGTCGGTCTAATAGTGTCAATTGTGAGCTCTTATTGTTTGGTGTAAATAAGGCTTAAT
>JXCR01109377.1:0-17853 GCA_002079205.1 Phalaenopsis hybrid cultivar
TTTTTTTTTTTTTTTTTTTTTTTTTTTGCGCTCATCTGGATTGTTGTGGTACAGATAATCTATTAGAAGTTTAATGTATGAGATGATATGTACGAGACTAGGAATTGCACATGCAGTGGGAGTGATAAGTAGGTATATAAATAATCCAAGAAAGTATTATTGGGAAGTGATGAAATGGATTCTCAAATACTTGAGAAGAACAATTAACAGGTCACCTTATTTCAAACGTACAGAGATTAATCTACAAAAATATGTAGATTCAGACCTGACAGGGGATATTGACGATAGAAGCATAACATGGTATATCTTCACTTTAGGGAACATAACAGTGAGTTGGGTTTCCAAACTACAGAAATTGTTGCACTTTAAATTACAGAAGTCGTATAAATTGCCAGCAAGGAGATGATTAGATTGCAATCTGCAGAGCTTTATGGCAGACCTGAACAAAGAACAGAGGATTGGAAAACTTCATAGTGATATTATGAGTGTTATTCATGTAGCTAAAAATATCACTTTTCATGCCAGAATGAAACACATTCAGTTAAGGTATCACTTTATTAGTTCTCTTCTAGAACAAGAATATTTATTCTTGAAGAAGATACCTACAGCTCAGAATCCTACAAGTATGTTCACTAAGGTGGTTACTTTTGAAAAATTAAAGCTATGCTTGGCTTTAGTTGGAGCTCAAGTAGGTTGAGACAAGAGGGTTGAGCCACATTACAGTACACGACGACGAAGATAGGAGAGGTGATTGCAATCAGTTTTCAAATAGAACATAGTTATATAATGGAGTTTTATTTGGCAACTAGAAGCATCCAGGGATTGGAAATCCAGTGTCAATATTCGAAATCATAGCGCCAAACCAAGAGCCCGAGAGCCCCATCAATGTTTCCCAAAAAGAAATCTAATGCAAGCAAGCGGAAACCCGGAGCCAAGAGGCTCATTTCCAACATTCTAAAAACATTGCGTCAAAAAATTTGTCGCTCGTGATGAGTGATCTACTGCTCAAAAAAAATGAATCCAAGGCTCAAACAAGTGAAAAACCAGCGCCCAAGAGCAACGGAGTGGTGTCCAAATCGCACCCTGCATCAGAGCGCCGAGAAACCCATCGCTCAAAAGTAGCGCACCGGTCTTTTTAACTGATTTTGCAGTTCAAAACTTTAAATTTCAGGTTTCTTCACTATGGGAAGGACAAGCGAACAACGCAAACCGGTGTCTGCAAGTTATGAGTGGATTTCTTTGAATCTCTTGTGCAATCAATAAAGAAGCATTTCTAAGTTTCGAGATTGTAGAGAGGAATTGAATACGATGTAATATGTATATTTCTCCTCCTTTCATAGTGAATTTTTTTAGTGCAATGTTGCTGCGTGGTTTTTTTCAATTCTCGGGCTTTTCCATGTTAAATATGTTTTCTATTTTCCAAGATTTCTTGTTTGTGCACTTACGTTCAATAATTTCCTTTAGATCTCTCAAATCAGTGTTTTTTAGCGATTTCAGAGAAGTGAATATCCCCCAATAGTAGAAAGTTTAGTTTATAAACTTTTAGAATTAATACTAGAAATTGTGGTAGGAATGATTATTATACCTAATTAAGAAAAAATGACACTGTTCTCAAGCTCCTAAAAATTTTTCGTAGATATAGGAACGATAAATATCTAAAAATTTTGGGTTTATCAAGTTATAATATTGGATGACACTGCTCAGGCTCCTAAAAGATGTTTGAAAAGCAGGTTTGAAGGAGTGGTAGTGATGGTAAGAGAATAACAATATGGGTGATTGACAACATTTGGATGGAGATAAACAATGTTCAACAGTTTACCCAGCTAAAAATTGTGGGACAGATGACGAAACAGTGTGGTATAGAGGTCAAGGAGAATCTTCACATATTCCTACACATGATACAGACAAACCACTTAAGGAAAATGATACAATGCTCCTTAGAGTGGAAAACAGATATATAATCTCAAAAAAAAAAACAATAGCCACAAGTTTGTCAAACTAAAAAAACTAACATATAAATAGTCCTCAAGTAGAAAGAAACTCCAAATAAAAATAAGAAAATATGAAGGAAATAAAAAAAAATGGTGAAATCAGAAATTAGGATCCCTAGATCACGGGAACCACAATTTTCGGTTCAAGAGTCTTGTGAGGATAGCAGGATCCGGTTATTTGTGATTTTGTGGGATCTTATGAAAGCCATAAAGCTCTCGTGCTACAAAATGCCTACTTTTTATTGTCATTTGGGGGAATCATATGAAGCATTGGAAAGGTAGCAAAGATTGGTGATCAAAAGGAAATTAGATAAAGATGAAATATTCAAACTTAGTAGAAAGTTAGACGACTTGAAGTTTCCCATCCTTATGCAAATTTTCTCCTCTTATGCCTCTTAATCTATCCATGTAAAACATTAACTCAAGGAAACTGGCTTTTTTTTTTTTTTGTGAACATAGATTGAGCATGTTTGATCCATAATTTCTTGTAAGAAGGCAATAAATCTAAATATAAAAGCCTTTTATGTTGTTAGCTCATAATGTTAATTCAAGGTAAATGTTATTCAATAATATATATGTATGCTGGAGTTAGAAATTATTGAGTTTCTCTTAGATTAGGTCAATCAAGTTTTGCAAATCCCAAACAACAGAATACAATGGGTTAGGATGATATAAGGTTGAGTGGGCTTTCAAGGAAATCACAAGAGCTTACCCTGAGTGTTGATATAGAATAATGCGGAATACAAAATTATTTTATTAATATGAACGGGGGTATAAATAACCCTTACAAGAATCCTATAATAAAAATAATAAAAAAATAACAAAAAAATAACAAAAAAAGGAAAGATATATTACTAAATGGCTCCAATAATCAAATTATATTAATTATTTGGAGATAAAGTAAATAACATAAAATAAGAAAACCTAAAAAAGAAAATGAACTAGCTCATAATCTAATAAAACAAATTTAAAATAAGAAATTAAACAACTCATTAATACAAGGAAATAATTTATTCTTCACAATTTCTCACAAGAATAAATTATTTCATAGTATAACTCCTAACACTCCCCCTCAAGTTGAAACATGGTTGAAAACTACGTTCAACTTGAATTTGAAAACATCAAACCATGTGCGAGGAAGATCCTGTAAAGTAAAACTTAAAGTTTTCATTATGTACTGTGGTTGTTTTTTGTTGCAGTTACTGCAGTGTTTGTAGGTAGATGATACACAAAAATATATGTATTTTTAGACTCATATTTTATACTCATTTTTGGTGATATTGCACTTTAATGGAAGGTATTTTTATGTTATCTTATAGGTTGCTGAATTTTAGGACTTAAAGCAGAAAAGAAGCAAAAAGGATAAAATTTGGAGCAAAAAGGAAGAAGTTGAAAATTTGTTCAGCACCGACGACACCAGAGAGCGGCAATTAATTAAATGAACACTAGTGTCGAAGCGCTAGAATGGGCATCGACGACGCTTATGGCGGTTCAGGCCCTGTTTCTAGAAAATTCAATGAATCTGGACGCTTTTTGAAGAGTTTTTGGATGCACCTATTTAAGAACTGACTCTAGGCTCTATTTGGGGCCGAAATTCATCAGAAAAACTCTCTCTTGTTCATTATTCGCCCCCTCTTCATTCCTGTTCGTCCATCCTTGCTCATTTTCGCCACTCCTAGCCTCCATACACTTTTTTCATTTTCATTCCACCACGATTTATGAGTCTATTAGTGATTTTTCTTTAAGAGTTTAAAATTTTTGTGGTGAGATTAAGTGTGAATTCTTCTCTAAGAGTATTGGAGAAGGAGAAAAGTGAGATTTCTTCTTCCAACTTTTCCTAGAATAAGCTAAAAGAGATTTGTTTTAAGAAAAAATTTCAAATAAGTGTTAATTGTTTATTAGTATTGTATGAACTTTCTTTTATATATGAAATTTGTATTTTGTTGTATCTTTCTTCTGAAGTCTGAGTAGTTTATTTTATCTTTCTCCCTGCTCTCAATATTAAAATATAAAATAAATTGTGATGATTTTTCAACTCCTAATTTAATTTACTTTTCGATCTGACCAATTGAATTGTTAAAATGTGTTGTAAAACATATGATCAAAAAAATGGAGTATAAGTTCTACAACAGAGTGATGATCACATGTGATTCCCAAAAAGGAAATCCTATTATCGACTTTATTTTCCTCCTGGATTTAACTCTATTCCTAACCCACAAGTTAAGGAAAAGAAGTTGACGATGGAAGAAGTAATGTTAAACATGGGAAATCAAATACAAAATCAAGGGGCTGCTATTAGAAATATTGAAGATCAATTAGGACATATAGCTACTGCACTCAATAACATACTTTCTAGAATTCTTTCGAGTACGGTGGAAGTTAATCCAAAATATCAAAATAAAGAGCAAATTAAAGCTATTCAATTACGAAGTGGAAAATAAGTTGAAGCAAGGATCCAAAGAGAAACTGAAGTTGATGAAGACAAGGAAAAAATGGAAAGTGACCAAAATGAAAATGAACAAACACAAGGTCATTTAGAAAAGTCATTACCTCCGTTTCCTCAAAGACTGAAGCAGAAGAACAAAGATAAACAATTTACAAAATTTTTGGAAATCCTTAAGAAGTTTAAATTAGTTTTGTTGAAGCTTTGGAACAAATGCCAAGTTATGTGAAATTTATGAAGGATGTACAAAAGAATAAAGATAAACAATTTACAAAATTTTTGGAAATCCTTAAGAAGTTAACGATAAATATAATTTTATTGAAGTTTTGAAACAAATGTCAAGTTATGTGAATGTCAAGCTATGTGAAATTTATGAAGGATATATTAAACAAGAAAAGAGAGTTTACAGATCATGAAACTGTTGCACTCAGTTAAAAGCGTAGTACTATTATTCAGAAAAAGCTTCCTTAAAAATTAAAAGATCCTAATAGTTTTACTATACCTTGTGCTACTGATGAAAATTTTTTTGGAAAAGCTTTATATGATTTAGGAGCGAGTATCAATATTATGCCTTTATCGATCTTTAATCATTTAGATTTGGGAGAGATTTATCCTACTATTGTAACTCTTCAGTTAGTTAATCGATCAATAACGTATCCAAAAAAAGTTATAGAGGATGTATTAGTAAAAGTGGATAAATTTAATTTCCCCATAGACTTTATAGTATTGGATATGAAGAAAGATAAAAAAATTTCTATTATTTTAGGAAGACCATTTCTTGCAACAGGGAGAGCTGTGATAAATGTGCAAAAAGAAAATTAATAATGAGAGTTAAAGATTAAGAAGTAACATTTAATATTGCAAAAACTATGAAATATCCAGTAATAGAAAAAGATAATGAATGTTTTAGGATGGAAGTAACTGATTATCTGAGTAATGAGCAATTCTAGGAAGAGTTTGAAGACAAATTAAAGTAAAGAGAATTTTTTGAAAACAATGACGAAATAAAAGAAGAAGATTTGGGTTATATTCAGGGCAAATTTGAAACTTTAAACTTGTTGGAAAACGATAGTAAAAATTTTATTCCTTCAAGTATTAAACCACTTAAACTTAAACTGAAAATATTACATGCCGATTTAAAATGTGTTTTAAGGAGAGTCATCTACATTGTCTGTTATTGTATCTTCAAAATTAACTGAAATTCAAGAACAAAAATTAATAGAGATGTTGAAAATATATAAAAAGGTTTTTGGATGAATTATAGCAGATATTAAAGGAATTAGTCCTTCTATTTGTATGCACAGAATTCTATTAGATGAACAATATAAACCTAAAGCTGATCCTCAAAGGAGATTAAACTCAATAATAAAAGAAGTTATTAAAAAAGAAATTTTAAAATGGTTAGATGTTAGAATTATATGTCCTATTTCAGACAGTGCTTAGGTAAGTCCAATTCACTGTATTCCGAAGAAATGAGTGACCGTTGAAGAAAATGAGAAAAATGAATTAATACTAATAAAACAAGTTACTAGTTGGCGACTTTGTATTGACTATGGAAAATTAAACATGGTCATCAGAAAAGATCACTTTCCTTTACTATTTCTAGACTAAATGTTGGATAGATTGGCTATGAACAAATATTATTGTTTTTTAGATGGATATACCGAATATCACCAAATTCTCATTACTTCAGAAGATCAAGAGAAGAACATTTACAAGCTCATATGAAATATTTGTTTTTCGTAGAATATCTTTTGGACTATGCAATGCACCTGCAATATTTCAAAGATGTATGATGTTAATTTTTAGCAAGTTTATTGAACATAGAATGAAAGTGTTTACGGATAATTTTTCAGTATATGGAACTTCGTTTGAATTATGTTTAAATAATTTTGAAAAGGTTCTAGAAATATGTGAAAAAATCAAACTAGTACTAAATTGGGAAAAAAGTCAATTATAGTTGTAGAGGGAATTGTACTTGGGCATAAAATTTCTGAAAATGACATGGAAGTGGATCCTGCAAAAATTCAAATTATTGAAAAATTATCACCTCTGACTAATGTTAAAGAGGTAAGAAGCTTATTAAGATATGCTAGTTTCTACAAGCGTTACATAAAAAATTTTTCTAAAATAACTAAGTCATTATGCCAATTTTTAGAAAAAGACACGAAATTTGATTTTAACGGGGAATGCATAAAAGCATTTGAATTATCGAAAGAGAAATTAATCACTGCACCTATAATAGTTCAACCTGAATGGGAGAAATCATTTGAAATAATGTGCGATGGTAGTGATTATGCCAATTTTTAGAAAAAGACACGAAATTTGATTTTAACGGGAAATGCATAAAAGCATTTGAATTATCGAAAGAGAAATTAATCACTGCACCTATAATAGTTCAACCTGATTGGGAGAAACCATTTGAAATAATGTGCGATGCTAGTGATTATGCTATTAGGGTTGTGTTAGAATAAATGCACAATAAAACTTTTAAAGTAATATATTACGTTAGTAAAACTCTAAATGAAGCTCAAATTAACTACACTACTACTGAAAGAGAGTTACTCGCTATTGTTTACACCTTTGATAAATTTAGACCTTGCTTAATTGGAACTAAATGTATAGTACATACAAATTATTCAGCTATAAAATATTTGATGCAAAAGAAGGATGTTAAACTAAGATTAACTAGATTGATACATCTATTGCAAGAGTTTGATTTTTCCGTAGTTGATAGAAAGTGAAATGATAATCAAATAGCCGATCATTTGTCCAGACTAGAAAGAGAAATATTAACTAATTTTGCAAATGAAATTTTAAAAAAATTCTCTGATGAACAATTATATAGCATTGATGAAATGAATGTACCCTGGAATGCCGATATAGTAAATTATATTGTAAGTGATATTTTATATCAAAAATCAACAATTAAAGAAATTTATATATAATTCAAAATTCTATTTTTGGGACGACTCATATTTATATAAACAATGTAAATATCTAATTATTAGAAAATGTGTATCTTATGAGGAAACTCAACAGATAAATGATAGATGTCATGATTCAGAATTTGGAGAACATTTTGGAATGAATAAAACTGCATATAAGATTTTGCAAGCTGAACTTTATTGGTATAATCTTTTCAGAGATGTTAATGAATATATTAAAACACGCGGTCGATGTTAACGAGTAGGAAATATTTCTAGAATAAATGAAATATCTCTAAATTACACATTAGAAGTTAAAATTTTTTATGTGCGGGGATTAGATTTTATGGGACCATTTATACTTTCATTTGAGAACTTATATATATATTACTTATTGTTGATTATATGCCCAAATGGATTGAAGTTATTATTGTACTTAGATGCGATGCTCGGAGTGTTTCTAGATTTTTAATTAAAAATACTTTTATAAGATATAGAATGCCGAGATTAATTATTACTAATGGAGGATCTCATTTTAGGAATTAGAGAATTGAAAAATTAATTAAGAAATATGATATTATGCATAAATTCTCTACTTGTTATCATCCTTAGACTAGCGATCTAGCAGAGATATCAAATCGTGAAATTAAACGAATTTTAGAAAAAATTGTAAATCCTTATAAATTGGATTGGTCTACTAGATTAATACTGCATTATGGGCATACAAAACTGTTTATAAGACTCATATAGGAATGTCCCTATATAGAATTATTTTTGAAAAAGCATGTTATTTACCAGTAAAATTTGAGCATAAAATATTTTGGGTTATTAAGTAATTCAATTTTAATTTAAAGGATGCTGGTAGGAAAAAATTATTGCAACTCAATAAACTTGAAGAAATTAGAAATGAAGCATATGATAATACAAAAATCTATAAGGAAAAAATGAAAATATGACATGATCGGAAGATTATTCAAAAGAAATTTAAACCTGGATAAAAAGTTTTACTAAATAATATAAGATTGAGATTATTTCCAGGAAAACTGAAATTCAGATGGTAATGACCATTTAAAGTGATAAAAGTCTATCATTATGGAATTGTTGCATTAAAGATCATAACACTGGAAAGATATTTAAAGTTAATGAGCATCAATTGAAATATTATTATGAAGGACACATACCACAATTTAAAGAAATTTTAATGTTAAGTCAACTTAACTAATCAAATTGTATGTCGGGCTGACGACGTTAAAATATGCGCTTTCTGGGAGACAACCCATATATAAATGTATATATCTATGTATTATTATTTTGTTTGATAAGTGTTTATATATTAGTAGATAATAATCCTACACAATTTTACATATTATAAATTAAGACAAATATTGGTATTAGAGGAAAATGAGATCGAATTGAACGAAAACGTGAAAAGAGCAATTTTGGCCTTTGGCGCCGACGGCGCCAGCATGAGCGCTCACGGCGCCCGCAGACAGACCAAAGTGCCGACAGCGCCATCGAGAGCGTCGGCCGCACTGATAGCAGTTTGACGGTTTAAGAAGAATTTTGGCGAGATTTCGCTCCGTAATAACCATCAGGATGTTTTTTTAAAGTCCTAAAAACTGCTTGGACGACCAGAAACTTCTTATTTTTGAATTCCATGGCCTCCAATTCCAGAAATATTTTTAGGTATGAAGTTTTCAATAGAAGAAAGTTTATCAGTTTTGACGCGCAAAGATTATACGACAAAGTTATTACAAAGAAGAGGCTTATCAAGGAGAGAGGTTTTATCAATTACGGATTGATTAATCCAAGTTCTCCGATTGATAAAATTATTGTACAAAAACGATGGGAAGTTCTATGCTACACTACCGCTGCAGTTATTGTACCAGTAATGAAGGAATTCTATGTCAACTTACATTGAATTACCCAAGGAGTTGTCTTCGTACGAGGTAAGGTTGTACCATTTACTCCAACGCGAATAAATGAGTTGTATAAGATAGAAAGTGTTCCAATTTGTCATTATACAAATTTTATCCCTATCAGAGATTTGATGCAAGATGCATATAATTTTTTGATGGATGAAAGTGATATTTGGGAAATGTGAGATGAAGGATATGTTAGTTTCTCTGATTCATTGCTTAATCCAATATCAAAGCAATGACATTACTTCATTTCTGCAAAATTACTCCCTACCATGAAGATTAGTAGAGTCACCAAAGAAAGCGCTATTTTGAATTATTGTATTCAAATGGAAAAACTCATTGATATAGGATCTATCATTTTTAAATCTGTTATGGGTATTATTATGAATGGGTCAATTTATGGACTTAGGCATCCTTCCACAATTTTTCTACTTTGCAGTCGATTTCAAATTCTATATGAAAGTTAAGAAAAAATTTTAATGCCTTGGGAGTCCATGATTCCTATTGATGATAATTATGTTGGGACTGTGAATGAAGCATTAAATACTATCTTAGATCATTCATCACATGTTTCAACTCCATTGATGCCACAAACAGTTGGAAGTTCACTTGCTTTGGAAAAGAAATTGAAGAAAATTAAAAGAGAACTTCAGAGTATTACGAATGCAATATGAGATCTTAAATACCTTTTCGATCACATATATGAGGATGAAAGAGAATTTTGATCATACTTGAACATTTGAAGCAGGATTAGTGCAGACGTTTAAAAGAAAGTATAGATCGAAGAAAATTCGACTGATCAATTCCCGTACCGACTCTTCTGCAATTTGTACGTTCATTACCAGTGATTTTAGAGGAGAAAGCACTGAAGATGAGGCAGAAGAATTGAAGAATTTGAACTCACTACTAATTTAGAATACTTATGTACTTAACGTGATTGTTTGAATTTGATTTAGTTTGCTTTGCTTTATAATTATGAACTTTAATTGTGTCTATAATTTTGTGCCAGCGTTTAGTGTTGTGGCTTGATTTCGACGTTAATTTATAATTTGGTTTGCTTAATAAGTGTGATTAGAAAAATGTGTTTATAAAAATATATTTTCTTATATAAAAATTAGTTTGTTGTTGTTTGTGAAATTTTTGTTTGTGAATTATTGTTAGATAAAGATTTATGTTTAAAAAAAAATATACTAAAAAGGCTTTGGAGAAAATTGAAAGAAAATTGAAAATTGAAAAAATCATAAAAATGAAATTTTTGCCCTACAGCGCCGACAGCGCCCTTGACCCGAGAACAGTCTTTAACCCTTTAAAATTCGCGATTTTCACCGTAAACTGTCATTTTTACCATTTGAGTCGCCTTCAATCTCCGATTTTTGCATCTATGACTCGCATTTGCTTAGATTTGAGGCGATTTTAAGGCAAAGGAACTTAGGATTTCATCTTCTCTAGGTAAAAGCTACACTTTCAATTAAAATTTTTTTATTTTCACCAAGGATTTAACTTACATTGCCGAGTCCAAAAATTTTGAAATTTTTTAAGAGATTTTGATAAAATCATTTGGTGAAGAACTCTTACTTAGTAGATTTAAGTTTAAAGCGTTTTACCTTGTGATTTTTGAAATTTTTGGAATTTATTCAAATTTTTTTGAATTTTCTCTAGATTTCCTATGACACCAAGAACAAACAAAGGAAAAAGAAAAGTAGATTATGATGAACAAAAATTTTTTAGCTTCAGAGCTAGTGCTCGATTCAATAGTCTACTTGAGCATAAAAAAGTAATTCTGGATCGTGGTTTTAAAAATCCAGGTGGAGAAGTCGAGCGATTAATCAATGCTCAGCAGTGGAAAAATTTATGTTATTTTACTGCCGATGCGATTATTAATGTTATGATGAAATTTTATGTCAACTTTACTGAGACTTCTGACGACTTTGTTTTTGTTTGTGGAAAAAAAATGTAGTTTTTCCAAATAAAATTAATGAGTTTTATCAGTTAGAAGATGTTTACAGTTGCCAGTATAAATCTTTTTCTGCTACGAATGAGGCATTGGATGAGGTTATTTCTTTTCTGACTGATGGAAGAACCTGGAAAGTGAAAAATGTTGTTAAGGTAAACTTTCCTCTTTCTATGCTTATGTAATATCTAAGGTCTGACACTACTTTATTTCTGAGAGAATGATTCTGACAAATTATCATAGTGAGGTAGCCAAGGATAGAGTCATCATGAACTTCTGTATTCAGCAGGTGATGAGGATAAATGTAGGCTCTATTATTTATATGAACACTAGATCTATTGCTTTAGGAGAGACCACTGGTGGTTTGACACACCCTGCACTTATTTTTACACTATGCGAACAGGTAGGAGTTGATTTTAGACCTGTGGAAGAGATGATTGAACCTCTTAAACATATTGGGTCTGTCAATATAAAGACATGAATCTCATGTTGGATGAGGTCTGGAAGTAAGACTAGAGATATTTCTTCTACTTCGAGGACTCCTACTTCTAAGGACCATACTAACCGAGAACTTTTGGACCAGATGATAATCTAGCAGCGAGATATCTTAAGAATAGATCATAGATTGCAAAACATGGATGACAGAAATGCTCACACTGATGATTTGATACGGCAAAAGTTCGAATATGATGCTTCTTATGATGATGCGCTGGTGAGATACATGAAGGGTGATCATTCAGTTCAGTTTCCTACTCACACTATTTTTTTAGAATTGTGGATTTTAGTCTGTCATCCTAAAAATTTTCCAATTCTACACATAACAAAGTATATTTCTCTATTTATTTGCATATTGGGTCTGTCAATATAAAGACATGAATCTCATGTTGGATGAGGTCTGGAAGTAAGACTAGAGATATTTCTTCTACTTCGAGGACTCCTACTTCTAAGGACCATACTAACCGAGAACTTTTGGACCAGATGATAATCTAGCAGCGAGATATCTTAAGAATAGATCATAGATTGCAAAACATGGATGACAGAAATGCTCACACTGATGATTTGATACGGCAAAAGTTCGAATATGATGCTTCTTATGATGATGCGCTGGTGAGATACATGAAGGGTGATCATTCAGTTCAGTTTCCTACTCACACTATTTTTTTACTCCATATCAGCGGCTGAATTTGGATGTAGAAGAAGAAGATGATGATTGGTGATTTTTCTTTTAGTTTATGTTTGATTGTACTTTGTTATTTTGTTATTTGTTTTTTTTATATTGTTGAGACTGTTTGTTGTTAGATTGTGAGACTGTTTTATTTTTTATTTTATGTTGTGAAACTGTAGTTTGTAAAACTATTTTCATTTCTAGAATTCAGTTTAATTCTGTTAGTTTTTATATTTTGTTAAATGTATTGTAATTAACTTTCCCAACATATTTTATATGTATTACGCGCAATTTAATGTTTTAAGTTTTGTAACTTTTTATATTAGCACCTGCATTATTTCATAATTAAGTTTCAAAATCAGAACTTTCAAAAGGTATGTCATTTTTTCATGTATTTAATATTTTCTTTCACCCTTTATTTTTCAGTTTTTCATGCTAAATCTTTTAAAAATTTAAGTTTAGGGGAGAAAATTATTTTTTAAAAAAAACAGAGAGAAACTTAATTTTATTTGTACTCACTTAGCTATATTTTAAAAAAAAATTTAAATTTAACATGACATTTGGTATTAGGGATTAACTTTAGATAACTATATTTATATTTCTAAATATATTGTAATTAACTATTTCTCAAAAGATTTTATATGTATTACACGTAATTTAATGTTTTAAATTTTGTAACTTTTTATATTAGCATATGCAGTATTTCAGAATTAAGTTTCAAAATCAGAATTTTCAAGAAGTATGTCATTTTTTCATGTATTTAATGTTTTTTTTCACCCTTTATTTTTCAGTTCTTCATGCTAAATCTTTTAAAAATTTAAGTTTAGGGGGGAAAGAAAATTAAAAAAAAAAAGAAAGAAACTTAATTTATTTGTCCTCACTTAGCTATATTTTTAAAAAAAAAATTAAATTTAACATGACATTTCGTATTAGCGGTTAACTTTAGATAACGATATTTATGTTTCTAAATATATAGTAAACTTAAGTAAAAATTTTCAATAATAAAGGTTAATTTTAGAGATTAAGATATTTTGTATAAAAGAAAAAGACTGTTTTTTTATTTTAAGTAAAGAAAATTATATTTTTGAAATATTAAAAATCTTAAAGATTCATGTAAGAAGAATAATTAAACTTTATGAAATCTTTAAGCTAATATAAATTTGTTAAGTGAAGAAATGTGAAAAGTAACTTTAAAAAGAGGATAGAGAAGTTCAAAATCATTAAAGACTATCCAGATATAGTAATCCTCAAAAAAAGAAAAGAAAAAGTATTTTAAAAAAAGGATAATAAAGTTCAAAATTATTAAAAGTTATCCAGATATAATAATTCTCATAAAAAAAAGAGATAAAAGAAAATGAAAAGATGTGGAGAGAAGCTTGAGGAGATGTCTAATTAAAAATTTGCTTCACTTGAATCAATTTAAAAAAAAGGTTTTGCTACATTTTCTAAACTTTTATTTGAGTATTAGTTTATTTACTAGTAAAGTTTTATGAAGTTCGTTTTCATATGAATACTTTAAGCGGCTTAAATATGACAATTTGCAACTTTTCTTTAAAAAAATAGAGAATCAGAAATTTTTGACTTGATTGCTAAATATTCTTATACCTTTAGTATTAATTGGAGTTGTTTTGAATTTTTTTAAGTTATGTTATTGTATTTAGTGAACTAAGATATGAAAATCTAAAAGCTAAATTCTTTACCATAAGTCATATTTTTATATATTAGAGGAGTTACTTGAAGACAAGTAACATGTAAGTTTGGGGGATTTTGATACACTAAAAATATATGCATTTTAGACTCATATTTTATACTCATTTTTGGTGATATTGCATTTTAATGGAAAATATTTTTATGTTTTCTTGCAGTTCATTAAATTTTAGGACTTGAACCAATAAAGATGCAAAAATAATGAAATTTAGAGGAAAAATAAAGAAGTTGAAAATTTGTTCAGCGCCGACGGCACCGTTTGACACAGAGCGACAATTAATTAAACGAACGCTAGCACCGACGGCACCAGAATGGGAGCCGACGGCGCTTATGGAAGTTCAAACACTGTTTCTAGAAGATTCAACAAATTTAGACATTTTTTATAGAGTTTTTGGATGCACCTATTGGAGAACCAAATCAGAAAAACTCTCTTGGTCATTATTCGCCCCCTCTTCATTCTTTTTCGTCCCTCCTTGCTCATTTTCGTCACACCTCGCCTCCATACACTTTTTTCATTTTCATTTCACTACCATTTAGGAGTCTATTAGTGGTTTTTTTTTAAGAGTTTAGAGTTTTTGTAGTGAGATTAAGTGTGAATTCTTCTCAAAGAGTGTTAGAGAATGAGAAAAGTGTGAGATTTCTTCTTCCTACATTTCTTAGAAGATGCTACAAGAGATTTGTTTTGAGAAAGAGTTTCAGATAAATATTATTTGTTTATTGGTATTGTATGAACTTTCTTTTATATATGAAATTTCTGTTTTGTTGTATCTTTCTCATGAAGTCTAAGTAGTTTACTTTATCTTTCTCCTTACTCTGAGATATGATGAAATAAAGAAATAATATAGATGTGTCAATATTAAAATATAAAATAAATTATGATGATTTTCAACTCCGAATTTAATTAATTTTTTTATCTAGTCAATTGAATTGTTAAAATGTGTTGTGAAACATATGATCCGGTAAATGAAGTATGAGTTCTACAATAGAGTGGGGATCATATTTGATTCCATGAAGGAGAATTTCGTTCATGGAATTAAGTGCAAATAAATAAAGAAATATACTTTGTTATGTGTAGAATTGGAAAATTTTTAGGATGACAGACTAAAATCCACAATTTGGTTTTAGTATTTAAAAACTAAAGCGAGAGTTAACCTTCAGGTGAAGGGAAGTGAGAGTTAGTATCCTCATAGCCTAGCCACAGATTTAGGGACTAAACCTTGGATTAGCCAATGATTTTCTATAACACTGTATCAAGGTAGAGAATTAAAACTGCTCCTATTTGGCACAATACATATTAGAACAATTTATCTCATCTCATTTTACTAAAACCTCATTATAGTGGGAAAGATGTTTTTTCACATAAGAAATATTCATCACATAAACATAGTTTAATAGTTTAGTAGTTACTATAACTTTATATTTCAATTTTGTTATTAGTTAAATAATTTAGTTTTGATCATGTCTCAACATTTGAAATAAGTGACAGTAATTTCGTTTTGACTTCTGTGAATTTCCTAGTAAATTTATCATTTCAAATTTAAACCTTCCTCGTGGGATCGATATTTTGGGCTTAAATAGAAAATCTTTTATTACTTGATAACGATACGTATACTTGTGTAGAATCTCAACATTAATTGCTTAAATTTCTTATTCATAAAATATTGCTTCAAGTTTTTGGCACCGTGCATAGTGGAGTCAACTATATAATTTTTACACAACAATATTCTCAGGATCAGTAGGCGGACGATTCTTATAGATAATGTTGCAGGGGAGTTTGCACCTAAGTAGACAGTAGTGGTTCCAGTTCTTGCAGTGTCTATAGGTAGACGGAAAACTCTTACTATTACTAATGCAAGGAATTTGCAAGGAAGTAGACAAATTTAACTGTCTTTGACTGCAGTTTCTGCAGTGTCTGTAGGTAGAATGAAAGCTCCTACATGTAATGATGCAGCGGAGTTTGCACGGAAGTAGACAACTGTGATTGTTTCTTGACTGCAGTTTCTGCAGTCTCAATAGGAAGATTTGAGTTTTGTTTGCCAAGTGTTTCGTCTTAGAGAGAAAATAGACGGCAATTTTGGCAGCAAGGTTGAAACCGACAAAGAAGGGAATGTAAGTTGGCTGTCGGGATTCCATTCAAGGATACATCCAATCTACATCTACAATAGCCTTTTTCAAGTCATTTTGCAAGCAAACCAATGATGAACTTCTCCTCTTTGGTTGGGAGTGCCACTGGAGAGAGAAAGTCCCGCTCTTCGAACATCGGTGGTGGCTCTTCACAAGAGAGAGAAAGAGCAAATCACACCCAACAAAATATGCTAACAGAGAAAGCAGCAGGAGAAAGATTGGGTGGAAACGTAGCTCCCGTTGACGCTTGCCCAGGGAAGAAAAAATACTGCAGGAGAATGGGCCGGTGATGGATCTGGCTGCAAGACTCAACGTTGAATTTTTGTGGAAGAACAGCAGGAAAAGACAGGAAGCGGTGTTGGATTTCAAGAAAAAAAATAGTATTGTTTCTTTCCACTGGGAAGAACAACAAAAAAAAAACTACTTTATTTCCTGTGGGAAAGTCCTTCCGGTAAGAACGGCGGGAAGGTCCTCCAAAGAAGAACAGCGGGAAAGTCTTGCTGTTGGGAAGGATAGCAGAGAAGCCATCAGTACACAACTCATCAAAGAAGGGTCTCCATTGAGAGCGAGAGCCAGTTAACAGTGGTTCGACTGAAATCTTGCGAGGAAAAGTCGTCGGTGCGAGGGCGGAAGTAATCCACGATTGGTTGCCCAAGCAATATATCCTTGATGAGGATCTCAAACATGTTGTCACTGTAGATGTACTGCAGTTTCACGACAAGAAGATCCGAGAATGGAATCTTGGGATCGACTCTTTGACGGAGAGAGATCTAGCAGCTAAAACTACGTGTCATAAGGATCGACGACATAAACCTTTAGAAAACCGATAAAGGTGAACCAGCGACATTTTGGGTGAAAAACGATGGCAGTTTGGGGAACCGAGGGCAATAGATTTTCTAGAGGTCGGTAGAGTTGAAGCTCCCGATTCAAGAAAGGTCGAACATCGGACAAAGCTTGCAGGGAGAGAAGAAAAAATCGTTGTTTCAAATACCAAGATGAGCGCCCCTCCCTTCCTGTAGTCCAACAATTCTCAAAAGAAGATCGGTGGCTATGGTACGAAATTAGGCCCTCATAACATGTTGAAATTCAGAAAAATGCGGAATACAAAATTATTTCATTGATATGAACAGGGGTATAAATAACCCTTACAATAATCCTATAATAGGAAAAATAATAAAAATAAATAACAAAAAAATGAAAGATATATTACCAAATAACTCCAATAATCAAATTATATTAATTATTTGGAGATAAAGAAAATAACATAAAATTAAAAAACCTAAAATAAAAAAGGAACTAGCTTCTAATCTAAGAAAACAAATATAAAATAAGAAATTAAATAACTCATTAATACAAGGAAATAATTTATTCTTCATAATTTCTCACAAGAATAAATTATTTCATAGTATAACTCCTAACACTGAGTAATTAGTTCGGCTCAAGCTTCACCATCTATCACCCATTATGATTTATTTTGACTACTAATCATCTTATTTGAAGATAACATAGAAATTTGTTTATCCTAAAAACGTATTTGATGGCATGTAATTAGGCAATATGTTTCGGAAATGAAAATTTTAATTTCACTCTTTTTTGAGTTATATATATATATATATATATATA
>JXCR01109379.1:8716-22433 GCA_002079205.1 Phalaenopsis hybrid cultivar
CCCCTAACGGGGCATAAATCTGAAAATTGTTTAGTATGTTTGTATATAAATTCTGATAATTCATGAGAAACTATCTGACAATTTTAAAAGAATTTAATAACATTAATAACATACATGATAGTAAACATCAAAAGATAAATTTTAAATATTGAAAAATATAAATGAATATCTAAAGCCTCAATATACATAAGAGGAGACATTCACATTAATTAATAATTAAATATATAAATGATTGCACTTATTTGGAGGAGTTTAGGGTCCTCTTTTCTGTTGCAGATGTTTATGATGACACAAAGGAGGAATCCAATTAAGGATAGCCTAACTTTAAAACCCTTGAATGATGCATGTTCAGTAGAGATGATGAATTGAAGGAAGATCATCTTTGGCGGCATAAAGTACACACTTTAGGTTGATTTAATAATTGGAGGATCAAGTCTGTAAAAGTAGATGCAGATGGGTGTGTTGACCTAGCTTGCTAGAAATGCAAATTAGATTGTCATCAAAATACGCTTTTAAAAATATTGTCAAGGAAGGGTCTCAACAATTGGTTTATGGCCCTTATAAAAGTGCAAGCTGTGTTGGATTGTCCAACTGGCATTACATGAATGTGATTTTTCATTCGTCATTAGCATGAATCTTAATTTGGTGATAGCCAATATAAAGACCAATTTAAATTAATCTATTTCAAGAATGTCTTTGAATTTGGGGCTGAAATTCACATTTAATGATAATCTTATTTATGACAGTTTTGACACTTGTAGAGGGAGCTGAATTGGTGTGCTAAAATTTTAATCTTATTAAAAATAATTTTGCTAATTTTCTTTTAAAAACATTAAATCAATGAGTTGTGACATGATAAAAATTTATAAAATGAAAATACATAAAAAGTAAAATAGACTAGAATATTTTTATATGGTTTGACTCCCTGGATACATCCACGTCTAGCCAAACATATGGACTAGGATTTCGCCACTCAAACAAAAATTTATATCTCAAAGTATGGGTGGAGAAACTCTCACAATTTAAAATCACAAATTCAAAATACAAAATTTTTCATAATACTAGCAAAATGCAAATTTTGCTATTGTTCAATTAAATAATATAGTAAATCAAACTTTAAAATAAAATATCATATAATCTTACAATCCATTTTGTTTGTTGGATAGATTATTTATTGCTTTCAAAGGATCTTGTGCATCTCTCTCAAACTTGATGATGTTTTGATGCACACTTAAAATCTTCTTTGCTCTCGGGGATGAGAACCTGAGGGATTTTCACTTTTTTTTTCCTTAGCGTTCTTCTTTCAAAATGTTATCTTATTTATAAATTTAATATTTTTTAAAAAGATAACNCCTTAGCGTTCTTCTTTCAAAATGTTATCTTATTTATAAATTTAATATTTTTTAAAAAGATAACATTAATAATAATTAATAATACGAAGAAGAGTAAGTACAATACAACCCTATCACGGATATATTCATTTCGCATTTTGTTTCTATGTGTAAAACCACTCATCCACCTAATCATTCTCATCTCGACAACACTTAACTTATTATTATGCTTTTCTTTTAAAGGCCAACATTCAGCGCCATAAAATATTGCAGGACTCACCACAGTCTTATAAAATTTTACTTTCAGTCTAAGCGGTGTTTTTCTATCACACAAAAGGCCCGAAGCATTCCTCCACTTCAACCAACCAACTTGAATTCTACTATTAACATCCTCATCTATATCACCATCGCTTTGAACAACGGATCCGAGATATCTAAATCTTTCACACCTTTTAATAATTTGATCACCCAAAGTCACACTTTTGTCACTAGAGCTACTACTACTAAAATTACATTCCATGTATTCAGTTTTAGTTCTTGAATTCTGTCACTAGAGCTACTACTACTAATAAAATGACTTTGAATCAATGCTTATTATGTCTTTGCCCACTGCACCACAACAAATAGAGTTGTTAGAGTGCAATGAATGACATGTAGTTGACATGCATAATCAAGGTCACCATCTCTAAAGACACGCTCATTGTCCTCTACATCTTCTTGAGGACCATAAATAGGGAAAAGTCCAAGCTTATGTGGTTTCGGACATTGTTTGGCAATGTGTTCTTGTTAGCGGCACAAAGAAAACATAGCGAGAGTTGTACGTGTCTTTAAGATGGTAGAATCCCTTGTAGATTGCTCTGCTTTGGATGAATGATCCCTAAGTAGAATTTGGTGGGTCGTTGTGAAGAGGAGGCCTAGAGTTTGTAGGTTGGTTATTGTGAGGAAGCTACTGACTTAAATTATCTTTGCATGCATGCTATATTTTCAATCACATGAGCATGATGATAGCCGTCATTAATGAATTCAAGTTTAGAGGGTTCAAATTCCATTTTTCAAATTGAGAAATAGGTAAGCTTTATAAGTGCATACAAAATGATTTATTTTTTTATTGCTTTTAAGCACCAAGCTCTCTATGTTTCATAATCTTGATTAGTTTGAATTAATAGTGGGTTTGAATTGTCGATGTTCCATGAAAACTATTCTTTCCTTTGTGTTTGACATTTAGGATTTTATAACGATTTTTTTTCTNGAGATATCTAAATCTTTCACACCTTTTAATAATTTGATCACCCAAAGTCACACTTTTGTCACTAGAGCTACTACTACTAAAATTACATTCCATGTATTCAGTTTTAGTTCTTGAATTCTGTCACTAGAGCTACTACTACTACTAAAATAACTTTGAATCAATGCTTATTATGTCTTTGCCCACTGCACCACAACAAATAGAGTTGTTAGAGTGCAATGAATGACATGTAGTTGACATGCATAATCAAGGTCACCATCTCTAAAGACACGCTCATTGTCCTCTACATCTTCATGAGGACCATAAATAGGGAAAAGTCCAAGCTTATGTGGTTTCGGACATTGTTTGGCAATGTGATCTTGTTAGCGGCACTAAGAAAACATAGCGAGAGTTGTACGTGTCTTTAAGATGGTAGAATCCCTTGTAGATTGCTCTGCTTTGGATGAATGATCCCTAAGTAGAATTTGGTGGGTCGTTGTGAAGAGGAGGCCTAGAGTTTGTAGGTTGGTTATTGTGAGGAAGCTACTGACTTAAATTATCTTTGCATGCATGCTATATTTTCAATCACATGAGCATGATGATAGCCGTCATTAATGAATTCAAGTTTAGAGGGTTCAAATTCCATTTTTCAAATTGAGAAATAGGTAAGCTTTATAAGTGCATACAAAATGATTTATTTTTTTATTGCTTTTAAGCACCAAGCTCTCTATGTTTCATAATCTTGATTAGTTTGAATTAATAGTGGGTTTGAATTGTCGATGTTCCATGAAAACTATTCTTTACTTTGGGTTTGACATTTAGGATTTTATAACGATTTTTTTTCTTCTTTTTTTTTGTGGTTTCATTTTTGAAGAACGTGGCTCCATTGTCTAAATTTCTTCTAGTCTTTTGAATCAGATGCTATATAGNCCTTTGTGTTTGACATTTAGGATTTTATAACGATTTTTTTTCTCCTTTTTTTTTTTTTGGTTTCATTTTTGAAGAACGTGGCTCCATTGTCTAAATTTCTTCTAGTCTTTTGAATCAGATGCTATATAGAAAAATAAAATCTTTTGTACCGTGTCCATATACAATTTCTTCTGAAAAATTTACATGCATAACACTCAATTACATATCTAACTGTTACACTTCAATTTTTACATGTGTGCTACCTTACCTCTACATGAAAAGGTAAAATAGTCGTATATTTGATGTGATTTGAAAGTTTTGGATGGTATCAATGTAAAAAGTAAATTGTAGGTGTTAGATATGTAAATGCATAGGAATTAGGTGGTATGTATGTAAATGTCCTTTTTTCTTTCTTGAAGAAACAATTTTACTTTGCCAAAATTTACATATAATTCATTTTATGAAGCTGGTTGGCATTTTTCATATTGTAGAGTTTGATTCTCCATTCCTTCTTTCTCCCCCAATCTTATATGATTCTCAACACCTTATCTGCTCAGTGTATGGTTGTTGTTCCTCTTCTATATGAACAAATTCCACAATGAAAAAAAAAAAAAAATCCAATGAACATCAATTCATAATAGGAAGATTTACATGCATACTGCTCAATTCTTATCTATTTACATGTCTAACACCTAATTTTCAATTTTTACAAACATGCCATTTTATCTTTGCTGAAAAGGTTTATTTCCCATTTTAGAAGTTAAACTAGTGGTATTTTTTATGTGATATGAAACCTTTGGATGTTATGATGTAACAAGTAAAGTTTAGGTGTTAGATATGTAAATCCATAAGAATTGGATGGTATGTATGTAAATACCCCTTCATAATAGTACAAGATTATAGTATGACTATAATACTATCTTTCAGACTTGAATTAAGTTTGCAAATATTTTACAGGAATCAACATGAAAGTCAAAATATTGAAATGGCACGCGGTGGCTTCGTGGACATGGGACGCTCAGGATGAGACCTGCGGAATATGCAGAATGGCATTCGATGGCTGCTGTCCCGATTGTAAGTTTCCCGGCGACGACTGCCCGCTGATTTGGGGAGCCTGCAACCATGCCTTCCACCTTCACTGCATACTGAAATGGGTCAACTCACAAACCACACAGCCTCACTGTCCGATGTGCCGCCGAGAGTGGCAATTCAAAGCCTAAGCAATGTTGAGGTTAGCTTTGTTTTTATCATTCGGGTAATTTACATACATACCGCACAATTCTTTTGTATTTGCATATCTAACACCTAAAGTTTGATGTTTGCATTTGTAACCCTTTGATGTCATGAACATATGCTTGAAAATGGTATTTATGATGTGATATTTAGATTAAAAGGTTATATATCTAAATATGAAAGTTCAGGTTTTTGATATGTAAATACATATGAATTGTGAGGTATGTATGTAAATGCCCCTTATTATTGTTATTTTGAAGACGTTAAGAGCTTTTGATGCTTGAAGTGTTCAAATGAGCAAAATAAACACTTACACAGTATAAAATTCAAGCTCATATTTTTGAGAAATTTACATACATACCACAATTTTTATGTATTTGCATATATGACGCCTAAATTTTCATATTTATATTTATAACACTCTGATGTGATAAATGTATGCTTGAGGTGCATTTCAGTTTTAAAAAGTAGGCGATGGTATTTTTGTTGTGTTATTAATGATTTGAGTGCTATGCATGTAAATACTAAAGTTTGGGTGTCGGATATGTAATTACATAAGAATTGTGAGGTATTTATGTAAATGCCCATATGTTGTTAAAGGAGTGTGCTGCAGGTGTACTAATTAAATTTGATAGAGCATTCTGTACTTTTATTTCAGTATCATGTTTTATTTTGGGGCAATTATATACAAACCACCCAAAACTTTGCTATTTACAAATTCCTCTCATCCAATTTTCAAATTCCCACTCAAACATCAAAATTCATGGTAAAGCCCGAACCTATATTTTTCATTTTTTATCAAATTTTCAATAATTTGGTTGTGGCATGCATAAATATATCAAGTTCGGTAGTTTAAAACAATAACCTTGATGTTTAATCTGCAAATATCAATGTTTTGGATGGTCTGTATGTAATTATCCTTATATGCAGGTTGGATGAACTCTAATTAGAAATATTAGTCATTCAGGAGCATGGGAAGTTATAAAGTAAGAAGAAGTGAGTCATTACTTATTTGATTTAGGGGCATTTACATACATATCACCCAATTCCTATGTATTTACATATGTAACACATAAGCTATACCATTCAAACTTTCATGTCACATAAAAGTATCAATATTTGAACTTTTAAAAGGTGAAATACACCTTGTTATGCATAGGTAAGATGACATATATGTAAAAATTGAAGTGTAGGTATTACATATGTAAATGCAGGAGAATTGGGTGGTATACTTGCAAATCTTCCATTTTTTTCTTCTTTAGAATATTTGGATGCTACATTGATATTTATATGGTTATAATGGTACCTAATATGTGCATGGCGCCATAAATCATTGATGTTGATATTTAGGGTTGTAAATGGACCTATTTGAGCAGCTCACGGTGTATATTCATATTCGGCTTATTCAAAACCTTATTTGTTTGAATTAAGCTCATGTTCAAATTTGTCTGTTCATATGACGGTTCGTGTTTGATGTGCATTAATCGCTATGTGCTTGTTCGTTTGAATAATAAAAAACTTTCGTATAAATTATAACAGATTAAGTTTTTTTCATGTTCAGGTCGTTTATTAGTCAGACTCGAAAGATTTGTGTTTGACTTGATGAATGAATTGAATATGAGCTATTTATCAAGCCGTGAATGGCAAAATTATTTGGGTAATGGTAACAATAAACATGCAAGCAATGCCTGCATTAGGGCTGTGTATGGCAAATGTGCGAGCTCGAAGCTATCTGCTACGACAAACTTGAAAGAATTGAAGTTGTAAATTGGGTTGTAAATGAGCCTGAGATTGAGCGAGTGCAGGTTTGGGCCCATGTTTGGCTTGTTCAAAATTTGATGTGTTCGAAATTGCTTATGAACTGTGTACTCGCGTTTGCTTGATTTGCATATTATTGTTCATGTTTGCCTCAAAATGATTTCTCGAATATGGCGGAGCGTGACAATGAGCTGTTAATGAACAATTTGAATAGGAGTTGTTCGCGAATGAGTTTTTTTTATACAACCCTAGTTGTAAATATTTTTAATGATATTAATTATACTATAAATTTAATATTTATTTTAAGAACATCTAAAGCTGGTGAATGGCTGAAAATGTAAAATAAATGAATGTGTTTGGTTTTATTCATTTTAGAACAATTTGACAAAAAAAAAAAAAAAAGTTGCCATAAAAAAATGATAAATTGAAAATTTTAAAATGAAATTCTGCTGCTTCTGAACTTTGACAATGAATATAATCATAATATATTTATTTTAAGAATCAAAATGATTGCAAATAAAATTTTTTTTTTGAAAAACATCCTTTATCTCATCTTGTCATGAGCTCAAGTTAGAGCTCAAACTCAAAGCTTGTTTATTAAACGAGCTCGAGCTCGTTAGCTCATGAGTCAACTCGATTATTTGGGGCCCAGCCTCTCCTTCACTTTCGCCCTCAATCTCACTTAGATAACTTCTCTAGCGAGCTTTCATGACAATTTCATTCGAATTAGCGAGCCGGTTCATTAGCATGTTGTTAGTACTGCAAACATGGCCTATTTTTTGACAAACTCAAACTCGAGTCGACTCCTTTACGCTCCTACTTAAGACTAATTAGTTTGATTAAGTTCTAGCGTATGAGACTATAGAGCACAGTTAATGTAAAAAATTGTGGTAACTTAAGGCTTAGATGGATTCATGAATACCTTAAGATGATAACTATGGCGTTCAATCATAAGAGCATACATATAAATTATTGTAATTACAAATCAATGTTATATAAATTTATGTAATTCTAAGTCCAATGTAATTATCTACTTTTTATTATGATGTCGTGTGAAAATAAAATGAGAACATCCATGTGGGTTTAAAACTAAGTCCATAAACATCTAAAATTAAAATAATTGGGTCATGGCATCCTAATTAAATCATAATTAGGAATATTTTCAAAGTAATTAAATTTAATACTTTAAGATTAGTATAATAAACAGCTATTAAATAATCATCATTAAAAAATTTTAATAGCTGAAATAATTAGTAATAATTGCAAAAAAAAAATATGTGGCATGCATGTAAATGAACAGGTGGCAACCAACCGATAATAGAAATTCATACAAATCCTGAATATCCAATGCAATAATTCTGATACAAAATATAAATGAAATATAAANATTTAATAGCTGAAATAATTAGTAATAATTGTAAAAAAAAAAAATGTGGCATGCATGTAAATGAACAGGTGGCAACCAACCAATAATAGAAATTCATACAAATCCTGAATATCCAATGCAATAATTCTGATACAAAATATAAATGAAATATAAATGTAGCAAATAAATAACAATATAGTTCCTAAACAAACCTTAAAAAAAAAAAAAAAATTGAAGGTATAAGGAAAGCTCAACGGCTAGTTTTTCAATTATATATGAAACTTTAAACCAAAACTAGAAGCAGGAAAACAAATAAAAGGGGCATTTACACACATACCATCCAATTCTTATGTATTTACACATCTAACACCTAAACTTTTACATTTTACATTTTACATTTATACCACCCAAAATCTCATACCACATCAAAAGTATTGCCATTATAACTTTTTAAATCGTAAAATATCCCTTCTCATGCATAGTTAAGGTAGAATATATGTAAAAATTGAAGTTTAGGTGTCAGATATGTAAATACAAAGGAATTAAGTGGTATGTCTGTAAATCATCTTAGATAAATCTTTCAATCAGTCAGCAAACTGAGTCAGTCGATGTATGGTACTCTTCGCAAGTCTATTTCCAGGATCGATCTTAAGANGAGTGGTATGTATGTAAAACTTCTTAGATAAATCTTTTAATCAGTCAGCAAACTGAGTCAGTCGATGTATGGTACTCTTCGCAAGTCTATTTCCAGGATCGATCTTAAGAACTGCCCTCAAATCAGCAGCACCGAGCCTGTACTTCTCAGAGCTCTCATAAAGAAGAGCACGTTGCAGAAGCACAGAGACGTTGGTTTTATCGTGATCCAGCACCTGCAATGCATGTTAGTTTTCTTGTTGGCTTAGGGCTGAAGGAAATTGGAGGAAATAAAAATGAAATTCAGTAATTTATGGGTTTCTGTTGCAAAAAAGAACAATGAAACATAAGAATTGAAGAGCTACATGGTTAATATATACCCCTAAGAAGCACATGGGGGCTTGATTTATCTCAAAAGCAAGATTTACATACATACATGCATACTACTCGATTCCTATGTATTTACATATCTAACACCTAAACTTCAATTTTTACAGACATGAAAAGTATCGCAATAATACCATTTATTTTTATCACCCCAAAAATAATCACCTTTATGACAATTATAGCCTTAAGAGAATTCAATCTCCTCATTAAGATGTATTGGAGTTATCAATCTCAGTTTCATCCTATTGCAACCCTCAGCAACACAACTCCATTCTTTAAGATGAGAATTCTCGTCAGATAGCTTGCGGTGCCAAAGAAAGGGGGCATTTACATACATACCACATTCTTATGTATTTTTACATATCTAACACATAAACTTCCATATTTACATACAAAGCATCCAAGTATTTAACATCACATAAAAATACCACTATAGCTTACTTTTTAAAAATGAAATGCACCTTTTCGAGCATAGATTTATGACAACAAAGTGTTATAAATGTAAATATGAAAGTTTAGATGTTAGATATGTAAATATATAAGATTTGCCCATGTGGTCTTTCCTCACCCTTAATACTAAAGACATTCAAGCTAACGCCTTCTGACCCTATAATAATATCTTCAAAATTGCATTCATTATCATTTTATGATGTTGTTGATTAAGATAAAAGGATATTTACATACATGCCACACAATTCTTATGTATTTACATATTTAACACCTAAACTTTCATATTTACATGCATAAACACTTTGGTGGCATAAGCTTATGCTTGAAAATGTGTACTTTCACTTTTAAAAAGCAGGTAATTGTGGTATTATTGATGCGATCTTAAAAATTTGAGTGTTATGCATTTAAATATAAAATTTTAGGTGTTAGATATGCAAAAATAAAATAATTGTGTGTTGTTATGTAAATGTCCCTAAGAGAAATTGTCGGCCTCCTTATCTTTGTGCATCTTGTGAATCTCAATTCTTCCCTATAAGCAATGTTATTGCCTAAACCTCAACAAGGCAAACTGTATGGTATGAAAGTTAGATCTCCATGGACATGAATGAATATGTATGCATCTGCACGACTGCACTACATATCAGCAAAGCTCAATTAACCAATCCTCAACAGATTCATCTTTTACCTCTTCCAAAATAAAATCATTAAGCAAGCATATGATTTACAATTCTAAAAGATAATCAGAATTATTAACAAAATCATATACATCGATTATAAGAAGACTACACAACACCAATCGGTATCCAGGCATCACAGAATAAAAATTGCGGTAACTAACTAAAAATAGAGATTGTTGAGGCATTAACTAAAATCACAGCCTTAAACAAAAACTTTTGATAGATTTTTATTGGACTAGTATTGTTAAGGCATTGACCTAGACCATGACCACAAGTGCGCTCCACACTTAATATGAATAGAAGTTATGATGTTAAAGCATTAGCCTAAGATCTGATCCCAAATATTTTCCTTTCCGCAATGTTGATCGAAGTTGCTGTCAAGGAGGTATTGCACCATGCTACAACTCACAAAACTCTTCACATTAACGTTGACTGAATTTATAAGCCTTGAAAGATTAGCCTAGGCTACAGACCTGAGTAGAAAATTTGGTTCAATCCCAACTAAAATTGTGGTCATATAAGCATAATCCTAAACCACGACATATGGGCGGAAAATGCAACGTTCAAGATCACCATTGCCTCCTCTACATTAAATGAGCAATGCCAGGATGGGGCTTGCTGAGAGCTCGAATTCTAGAATTCAAAGTGACTATCATTGCCTAGACATGAATTAAGCCATAAATTTGGCATTCATTGTTATGGATCACCATCATTCTCTAGACATCAAATGATGCATGAAGGGTTTGGGTTCAAATCTCAATGTCACGGATCACCACAATTGGTTCACACTGAAAGAAAGATGCATGAAGAGGGTTTGGACTGAGATCCAGCTAAATGTTAATATCACCATGGTCATCTTGCCACTTTATAAAGAGTGACTAGGAGCTTGGTGTAGGAGATTGGTATTGTTGCCTTGGTGTACTAGATCGGTATTGTTGCCCTAAAGTTGAATAAAAGATGCACACAGGATCTAAGCCGAGAACTTGATATGTACTGTTGAAGAATGCTACAATCATATGCCGAATAAAGAACATATGCACGGTGAGGACTAGAGCCATTTTCTTGCGGTGCACTTAGACTAGCCAAGATGCTGGTGTGATAAGTTCACCGCAAAAGGGATCCTTGGCGCTTTTAGAGTGAAGAGTATTTTGTTGTGCTCCCCACTGAGTAGAGTGGGATTTCTTAATAGCTCAAACATAAATTATTTCTCGAGGTTTGACTTTCCTAACACGGCATCCAATAGTGGGAGAATTTAAATCAATAAAAGAGTGCCATGTTCTTAAGAAATTAGAAGTGGATAATGATGCTTAAGTCATTCAGGAGAGATGCACATGTCTGTCCCGGAATTTGTGGGTGATCATTCCTGACTTTGTTAAAGTAGACTTCCAAGAGAAAGAAGTTCATGTTCCATTCAACATGTAAGAGGTAATCTAATGTCCAGAATGAAGCCACATAAGAGGTAGTATGCCATTTTCAACCCTTCATGTCTATCACCAGATGGGGAATCTTAGCTCATTACCAGTGCTGAATTGTTTATTACTTCTTGAATCCCATCTCATTATTGCTTAGACATTGTGTAACCGATGTGGCCCTAACACTGAATGGATCTAATTGAGGTAGTGCTACAACAATACTACACATAATATTGATTGAGCTTACTAAATAAGTGATGTTTATGACCAAAAGGATCATGTGTTGTGTGAAAGATTGCAGATTAAATATTTGTATGCAATCAAGCTTCTTTATTTGATTAACCTTTGGTTGTTACATATTAAAGCTAATCCTTCGTCACACTTCCTTCAATGTTTTAGGCATTTTCACGTAGTTATACTCATTCTCGTCTTCCTTCAATGTTTTAGGCATTTTCACGTAGTTATACTCATTCTCGTTATTTCTATATCTAGGTAAAAAGTTAGCAATAGGCCAACAATGTGCTGGAAAACTCAGTGGAGACTGAACTCAGAAATGAAATAATTTAGTTGTTAATCTCATCGACTATTGGGTTGAGAAGAGCAATGCTTGCAATTTCCCTTACAACTCTTTGATTGTGTAAGAACATAAGAACGAGTACTCCATAACCATCCATGCTGCTTATGCAAGCTCTAGTGGGAATAACAGATCTGATCAGTACCACCAAGTCAAGAGATGTGCTTGGCGCTTTCCTAAAATTTAGAACAGTAGAATTCTCCTGAAGGAACAGTAGAATTCTCCTGAAGGATTGGCCTCTTGAAGGACAAAGATTGGCTTGTGTATACAATGAAGGCATTTGAGGGGATTGATCACCTGGTCAAAGGAAGAGTGCCCTGGTGTCTTGCAAGATAACTTAAACATTGATT
This sequence comes from Phalaenopsis hybrid cultivar, assembly GCA_002079205.1. Classification (NCBI taxonomy): domain Eukaryota; kingdom Viridiplantae; phylum Streptophyta; class Magnoliopsida; order Asparagales; family Orchidaceae; genus Phalaenopsis; species Phalaenopsis hybrid cultivar. The sequence continues at coordinate 21,022 of JXCR01109379.1, forward strand.
AATAGTTAACAAGCACATCAATCTCTGGAGTACATACCTATAATACAGATTGATGCTCACTTCGCCTTGGTGCCCGCCATTATGATGGATGGCTGGAGGCACACACCATATATGATGGGAGCCATTGGCCGCAAGTATAGTGGAAGCATGCGCTTGAGCATTTTTTTAAGGTTTTGCCAAAGTCCTCACGGAAGCCATCTCATAGTGGTAGATGTGTTTGTTTGGAGCCCACAGCCAAGCATACATGTAAGCATTTTTAAGTTGAATTCAAACATAACTACCTAGACTAGTAATTTGAGATTTCAAATTCAAATTGAATTGAGCCAAGTTTGAGTCTAGTTCAAACTGATCAGTTCAAGTTGAGTTTCAAGTGTGATTGGGATAATTACATACGTGGCACGTGAAACATTGCTATTTATAAAATTAGCACTTAGGTCATTTTTTTTGAACAATTGAACTGATGCATTTGTGCGTGCCATAATCAACCCATTGGAAATATGAGAAAAATAAAATATATGGCTTAGGGTTTTATCATGAATTTTGATATTTGAGTTCAAATTTGAAAAGGGGATGAAAGATGGTTCTAGTTTTGTATATAGTAATGTTTCAAGTGCTATGCATGTAATTGTCTCTTTATTAATTTTATTATTTTTTACATATAATATATATGCAAATATGTGAAATATATCAAGTTGTGTCGTATTCCTTGTCCAGTTGGTAGTCAGGGTCACTGTAAGTCCCCTCTGGCAAGGGTTCGACCCCTACCGTGGTGCGTGGGGGGGTCGAATTATAAGCACATGGCACGGGCTCTCATCATGGGGCCGGATTGCACATGAGAAATCGATATTTGGGTCTCTGCCAAATGTCAATTTCCTTGGAAAAAAAAATGTGAAATATATCAAGTTGATTTCAACTTTAATCAAACTAATTTTGAATAAGTTATCTTGGAGTCAGAGCAGATTAATAACAATGTTGGGTTTATTAGAACTCGAGTGATGATTGAGTGAGCTTTGAACATTGTCATCAACATTATTCGAAACAGATATTTTTTGCCCAAAGAGACAAGTTCATCTCATCTTGAAATCATTCAAAAATTCTAAATTGAAATTAAACTCCAGCACAACTTGAAATATTAAAAACAGCTTATTGGCTAGCTTATTTATCACTCTAAGTTGACCACAATATCATCAAAGCTTGTGCAAGAATTTCGTGTAATAAACTCAAAATTTAACATAGTACTTTATGAAAGCATTTGTGTTGATTGGGGTTCCAATTCGCAATCTGAAAAGGAAATTCAGATTAACAATTTTTGCATAGTTGCAATCAAACAAGCTAAAATTTTACCATCATTTCAAAAAAAAAAAATTGTAAATGGATATTTAAGAGTGAAAAGATGGGATTTTTTTTTTTTT
>JXCR01109390.1:9580-31498 GCA_002079205.1 Phalaenopsis hybrid cultivar
ATATATATATATATATATGGATATATTGAATAGAAAATTTTATAAGATTACATAAATGTAATACTTAAATAATGAAAAGATAATAGTTTATTAAAAAAATGAATAAAATTAAATTTTAATACGAATAACATGTTTATTTTAAGCATTCAATTTTAGAGGAGTCATCATCAAGATAAAACAAATTAATCGACATCAAGTTGAGTGCTCATATTCTTTTACTATAATAATATTTTATTTTCTCGACCAAATGCATTTATTGTTACTGCTATAATACTGCTTAACCATGCTTTATAATTCTAATGAATTTTGCTCATATTGTATGAATGACTTGTGTGCTCTGTTTTGCTTAATTTATCATTGAATCATGTACAAGAATATTGGGCAATTGAGGTTGAAATATTTATTATTAAAAAAATATTATTTTTTTAGTATGCTTGTATATACATGTTTGACTATGATTGAGTCGCTCATTGATGGTACTAGTGGAGAAATACCAAGATACTCGTGGACGTATATGGAAAATGATATTGATATTGATGTCTTAATTAACATAATTTTTAGACGGTGTTCTTGTGACGGTTGTACAACTATAAAATGATATTAATATACTATTTATATTGTATGGTTCTTTAAATAACATCAAATAATTTAATTGATTTATTAAAAATATGATTGACATGTATATGAAAAATGATATTGATATTGATATTTTAATTGACACAATTTTTAGACGATGCTCCTGTGACTGTTGTACAACTATAAAATAATATTAATATACTATTTATATCGTATGGTTCTTTAAATAACATCAAATATTTTTATTGATTTATTAAAAATATGATTGACATGTATATTGCTTTCAATTCTTTTGTATTACTATGGTTTATGACTATGAGTATTCAATGACTTATTTAGTTAATTGTTATTTTAAACTAACTTATTGGGTTGATTAGGTGGTTAAAAGTTTAACTTTAGACGAGAAAAAGTTTATAGAAGTTGCAAATAGCCTGCAACGATGTAAAGTTAAATATATTGTTTTAAATTATTTTGATTAGTGTCTCTTTCATTTGTTAAATTGTAACCAACTGTATTAAATTTAATTCACATCGTCCGACCATTCATTTCCGACTTAGTCAATTCCAAGCCCCGAGCAAGACGTACAAAAACTCAAATTTGAGCCAAACAGGTCTTGCAATAGACTGCAATCATCTTTGTTCAAGAGAATTTTTTCATAAATCACTCTCATACAATTGCACTTAATCTCTCCTTAGGAATCTTTCCCTAGGAAAATCATTAGAGAAAACCTTAAGCTTGATAAAGACTACTAAAATCTGAAGAGAAGCAGCCTTCACAATATTCAAGTGTGCCCTATTCATCCCACGACATTTCATTTTGTATCTCTTACCAAATTTGCATTACCAAAAGTTGCCAAATTGATCCTGGTTGCATCGTTACGTGATTCCGTTGCAGGCAGTCATGGTCACACCTAAGCTTGGCGTAATTACACTAGGCATACAATAAGCCTAACGTAATTATGCCGCACACTGGTGTGGTTACGCTAGTCCATCTTCTTTGCCTGCTTAGTGTTTTAGCTTTGTGTACAACCTGCAAAATATCAGAAAAAATCTTTCACAAGGATAAAATATGATAATTAAGAAAGAAAATACGATATTTAAAGCAGAAAAATCATGTAAATTTACATCATATTAATTCCCCCAAATTTATATATTACTTTCCCTCAAGTTATCTCATATCTAGCTGTAACTTCGATAATATTTGTAGCTCTTATTTTGGACTTCATGATTCTCTAACGAGATTATATAAATGTAATACAAAAAACACAAATATAACGAGATTATACAAAAAAACACAAATACCATTTTAGGGTCGAAGTTTCATTAAATTCTAATAATCCCGTCTTTTTTTAAATATCTCTCTTCTTTACCCTAAACAGATTTCAAAATTTTTAATTTGGTGTGATTGAAATTCATTCCATAAAGACCTTTTTTAAAGCAATAAGTATTTAACCAACCAACCCAAAACCACTTTAAATTTTTTCTGAATGTAATATCCTAACAATTTTATTGAGAGATTTTTTAAATCTTATTAATTAGGCAAGGATCTTGACACATCTTTTTATCTTTCATTCTCAACCTCAAGCTTCTCCAAAATCACTGTGCACTTCATTTTCTTTTTCTTTTGATTCAGTGACTTGCATATATTTTTTTTCTTTTTATTATAAACCATTCAAAGTGAAGACTTAATTAATATGGTTGTGTTAACAACTAAAAGACTTAAAAGTATCTTTAGTTAACTACTTATATTTTAATTACACTATTGTAATTATTTTGGGACTTTTCAGGGTTCAGTGGAAGTTATTAAAGTGGAGGACATAGTTATTAGGACATTAATTTTAATCATCATCTTTAATGAGTATTTACAGTTCTAATAGTCATACATAATCTCATTAAATTATTAAGATTCTTATCATGAGTTACTACTGAAAAAGTATAATCACTGCTTAAACATATGCATTAACCTCCTGTTCTGCCCCCATGCATGTAAGGATCCTCTTGCTACCTTATGTGCATGTGAGCTTGCAGACATACTTCATCTCATGCTCGATTTTTGTTCACGAAGAGATGCAAGTAGCCATTCCAAAACTGATTTTTTCATTTCCACTTGCTCTCTCTATCGCAAACCAACCTTGCTCATGTTCTCATCTCCTACTTCTAATTTGTATGTGCGAATTGAGTTTGGCTCGCTGCTCAATTTTATCTCGCTCGCCATTTAGGGCATACAACCCTCCTCTTTCTGCGTGCTTCCTTCGGTTTCAAACTAGGAATTTGTCCCCTTCATGTTTGACTCCTCTCTTAGTAACGTGCTAGCTTTGGTTCAGTTGGACCGACACTGGCCATTTGCTTTGCCCTTCTCTATTTTTTTTAATGCCAAGCCAAAAAAAAAGACTTTAGAAACATTTTAGTTGAACGAAAAGTAATTTCATAACCCTCTTCTATTTGAGATTTAGGGCCCGTTTGGGGTAGCTTATAAACGCCGCCTCACCGTTTGGAAAACACTTTTCGACAGCTTATCCGAAAACGCGGTTGGGTTTTTACACTAAATGCAGGCCGCAGGTCGAACCCCGCGGGCCGCATTTCAGGATAAGCTGCTTATATGGATAAGCAAAAACTGCCTCAAACACACCCTTCACATTGCTTTTGCATGTCAAAATGATCAATTTGAAGTGTAGAATGTAATTTTGAGATATAATTTATTATTTATTATTTTGCTTTTAAATATTTTTTTTATTATTTTTGTAAAATTTGAAATTTTGAGATATAATTTATTTTTGAGTATTTTGCATTTATACCTCGGGAAAAAAATCTGAATATTACAATTACCTCAAAAGTGAATCTGAAACATTACAGATAATATCTATAAACTCATAATTTTAAATTTTCTCATGTAACCTCAAAATTTGCAGAAATCCTTTAAATTGCAATTAATATTACTGGGAAAATAAATCATCCAAAATACGGAAAGTTCTTCATTTAAATCTAGTGTTTTGCAAACATTGTTTCCCAGAAAAATAGTTAATTAATAGTAAATTCAACTTCAGCAATTCTTAGAAATCATCAGCAGATGTGACTTGCCCAGGAAAACACACAATTTGACTATAGCTTTCAATTGATCAAATTTAATTAGTGGGGCATTACTGGATAGATGAGCAACAGGAAAAATAAAAAGTTTCGTGCATCTATTTAAGTAACAGATTATCAAGGGTTTGATGAAGCGATAAAAGCTTATGTATTGGATGCTTAACCAGCGTTTAAGCGGATGAAATGTTATAAGATTTTAAATAGCTAATGGGTACCCTAAAGTTCTGTACAAAATCACGTTGCCTTTATATCTGTACAGTTGGTAAGTTATATTTTGATGATAGTACATTGATGTGGCTTTTCAAAGATTAAGTGATGGAAAGTTGAACAACGTGGATTCAACATTTATATTAGACTATATGAAGGAGTACACCAATGGTCTAATCGTATAAACCTTGCACTTATATATTAGTGTGAGTGTGGATCTCATTTTGGAGGGTTGTTGGATAAAATGAGGAAGCGTGAAATGACTTTTTTTGCACATGTATGATAGAGATATTGTGAAAACACCAATATATGCATGGTAGAGCTAATTTGTTAGGATTATGAAGGAGGTCTATCAGGTTAGCAGTTTTTATTGGAAAAGTTAGCTCAACTGAAGTAATAAGAGAAATGTAGTCTTAACATAAAGATGCAAATTTAAACCACTTGTGCTGTGCTGCAGATGCGTGAGAATTTTGGAAATTGAGAGTGCTCTGAAAAAAAAAAAAAAAAAACATCTTTTGAAATGACATTAAACTGAAAAATAACTCTAGCAATTCCCCCAAAATTCTTACTAAGTTCATATACTCTTCAAAAATATATTTCTTCTCGAGTAAATCTGCTTTTTATTTTTAGTGCAAAGGAAAGATATGGTGGTTCTTGATTGTGTAGGCAGAACAGGCCGCCCCAGTCCAATGTGTCCTCATGCAAGCATAATTTTACTCATATCAACTGTGATTTCTTGTTCATCTCAACACAGGCACATGGTACTATGATATGCCAAGTCATATGGAACTTGATAAATGCTATTTTATTACTTTAAGTCTTATAATTTAAGCTTCTTTTGCACTTAAATTTTAATTATATCTTGCAGTTTAAATTTTTTGGTTAATTTGTATGTTGTGAGGATTTTAGGAACGTTTTTTCGTAAACTAAATCTTGCGTAATTGCTTGTAACTATCAGGTTCATTCAAAACCAAGTCCAGTTAAAGAAGAAGAAAGTTCTTTCGAGTTTTTATCAGATGATTATCTGGATGAGAAGGTAATTTATCTTGCTTCCAACATTTATTTGTTTTTCTTTATTCTCGGTGATTATTATTTATTGTGTCACTTCCAACTATTTGTTACATTGTTGTGAAGGAGTGGAGGAGAAAATATTACGTTTGGAGTCTTGATGTAGATTTACGTACGGTCTCTAATAGCGTTAAGACACGGGACCATTCAATTGGACCCATATATGATATCATAAAAAGGTATATTTAGTGATGCCCGGATCCGACCTGATACGAGCTCGAAATAAGGAAAAAGTAATCTATTCAAATACCCGTGCACGCACATGCCCGCCTTCGTTTCCTTTTTACCACCTAGGGTTTTCTGTTTAGGATTTTCCGATTATGTTCTTTGAGTTTCCGAAGGAGTAGCAGAGCAATCGTTAAGGTACTTCGATTAATCTCTTATAAAGATTTCCAACGAGCTTATAGTTTTCTGCTAAACTCAGGGAGTTGTTTCTTTCACAGGATTTAGGATTTTCCAGTGGCAGTTAAGCGATATTGGAGAAGCGAACCAAACAAATCAAAAAGAGAAAATGAAGGCAAGAAAAAAAAAACAATAAAAAACAAAATAGGCAACTAATAGGATGTGCAGAGGAGCGTATTGATTGAATTGTCATATTTAAACCTTATGTAGTATTTGTTTGTAGTTTGAATCAATATATGCTGATATTATAAGTTTAATTTGTTCAATTCACAACTATTTTGTTCAATTCCTCTCGACAAAACAAAATTAGTGTACAAATGGTGCATTATATAATATTCATCTTTACATCATATATAATCATAGTTTATTGTTAAGAATAATTTATTTGATATGATAAGCCTTAGTTGTTTCACATATTAATGTCTTATTCATTTTTTTTTGTTTTTTGTTTTTTTGATAAAACTTAATGAGTGTACGGATGATGTGTAGATGATTATATTGGTCCATATCTCTTGTTTCATTAATTTGTAATTATGTTTTATTATTGTAAATAATGCATTTTAGTGTGATAAGTTTTGTTTGATTCATGTTTTTTTATTTAAATCCTCTAGACAAAATAGAATGGGTGTGCAAATGAGTGTATTACATGATTGCCTGTGTTTAAATAATATGTACTCATGTTTTATTATTCAAAATAATGTATGTTGTTGTGATAATTTTTTTTGTTCAATGTATTATTGTTTTATTCAATTTTTCTTGATAAATTAAAATTGATGTAGAGGTGGGTGTATTGATTCATATCTCATATTTTAAATAATATGTAATGATGTTTTATAATTGAAAAAAATAATTTTTGAAGTGATAAACTTCATTTATTTCATGTTTTATTATTTATTCAATTTTTTTTTGGCATAGTAGAATGGTTTTACAAATGTATTTTTATGATTACTCATGTTAAAACAATATCTAATCATGTTTTATTATTAAAAAAATATATTTGAATGTGATAAGCTTCATTTGTTCAATATTTTGTTTATAAAACTTTTTTTTATAAAATAGAATAAGTGCACAGATGAGTGTTTTGTTCCATAATTCTTGTTTAAAATATATTTAACCATATTTTATTGTTGGAAAGAATGTATTTTGATACAATAAGCTTCATTTGTTTCATGTATTGATATTTTATTCTTTTCAAAATAGAATGAGTGTGCAGATGATGTATTGCTTCATCTCATGTCTAAATAATATGTAATCATATTTTTCTATTGAAAATAATGTATTTTGATTTGATAAGTTTCATTTTGTTTTTTTGTTTTTTTTTTTGTTTATTCAATTACTCCTGGCAAATTAGATTGTGTCTATAGGTGGATGTACATATGAATTTCATGATTACTCATGTTTAAATCATATGTAATCATTTTTTGCTGTTGGAAAATAATATACTTTGATATGATAATATTCATTTGTTTCATTTATTACTGTTTAATTCAATTTTTGTTGGCCAAATAGAATGTGTACAGATCGGTACATAGATGCATGTATTACTATATTTTTCAGCATATGTAATCACGTTGTATTGTTGGAAGCAATACATTGTGATGTGATAAGTTTCCTTTACTCCATTTATTATCATTTATTCAGTTTTTCTGGACAAAATTGAATGTGTATAGATATATGTACATATGAGTGTAATGTTTCATATATAATGTTTAAATTATATATAATCATGTTTTGTTGTTGTAAAGAATCTATTTTTATATGATAATCTTCATTTATCCCATTTATTGTTATATTATTTAATTTCAAAAGTTAGTATTTAGGTCAGATTTCATTTACTATTACTTACAAGTAGGATCACTTAATATTGGTTGTTTTTTTTTGTAGGGAAATGACTTCAAAATGATTTCCAGTAGATGTAGGCCTTCAACAATCAATATTGTATGTGATTCTATTATTCAACACTCGAATGAAGAAATTATGAAATTTATAAAAGGTTTAAATATATATTATTTTATTAAGATGTCTGCATACTCTAGATTCTGAGTTGTTGGTATATTAAAGATAAGGACTTTAATATTGATGAGAAATATTTAAGCTTCACTATCAACTCAGTTTCTTTGATTATATGTATGCCCTACAGAGGTGAAGTTATATCAGAGATGTTTTCTTTATGAAGTATTAGTTCAATACAAATGAAAAATAAAATGAAGAAGGTTGATTTTGTGAGGTCTGTCGCCACCTTTCCCAAAATGTATTTAATGTTATTGTTGTCAAACTTTTTCTTTTCATCCAATAATTACACTGGTCAAGTTCTCTCTGTAGCTATGTTGAGAATGTATTTTGACTAAATGCATTATTTGATTTGTTTGTCAATCAAATTCATGTAGTCACTCAAAAAATAAGGTAGAAACTGCCACTTGGATATATGATTGGCTCTGTCGCTCTCTTAAAGATTAGTATGTGATATATATCAATCAAGTTATATTTTTTTAGACATCTAATCTAACATTTATTTTACAGATATTTTTTAACATACTTCAATTCTGGCTCTCATCTTACTTGATGTAATGCCTTATTTGATGAGATGGTCGAAATTGGAACATGTAGCACAAAATCATTTGTTAATTTATTTTCTAAATTACAAGCATAATTTATAACAAAACATGTCAATAATTTATGCAATAATTAAATTACATTACATTTGCATGCAAAACATGCTAATTGATTGATTGATTACTGTAATTTTTTTTAAACATTCAAGGGCATAATAGATGAAGAGCTACTTCAGCTTGCTTTTACAACTTGCGATCTCCAAGTTTGAGTTGCAGTCCTCGTACTCTCCAATCTACAAACAGTTTATCCCAAAATTTATCTCCTACATATTGTAGTGAACCATCTATTCTTGCATGTTTTTCGTCACTAGCAACTTTTGAAACACAAAAATATTGCACAAATTATTCATTTTATTAAAAGCTTTGAGATGAAATTCTTTGAAATTGATGCCTCAATGTATAGTAAAATAAGTGAGTTAAATGCGAGATTAAAGATTATTGAGGGAATGCCGAAAAAAATCTATTTACAAATATTTATTGAGCTTTATTGCACGTGGGGTGAAGGCAAGACAAGTTAGAAAAAACATCACTCAGACTTCCCGTACTCAGTTTATGAATTTAAGAAAATGAGAAAAAATAGTCTTCTGAAGTTAAATAAATAGAACATATGAAACCTATCCCTTCCTCGTCAGGCTTAGCTTCAACCCATACATTCTTCTCTTTAATGGCTTTAACATTAGTGGACTTTATTTTTCTCATTTTCTTAAACTCATAAACAGTGTACTCGGAGCCTAAATGACTTTTTTTTTTAGCTTGCCATGCTTTGCCTTCACTCGTAAATTGCTTCTCATTGATTTTTTTTATTGGCATTCCATCAATAATCTTTAATTTCACATGTAACTCTCTTATTTTACTCGAGCAAGCTTCAAAATTCAAAGAATTTATTCACAACTTTCAAAGAAATGAATAATTTATGTACTGTTTTTGTGTGTTTTAAAAGTTATTGGTGGTGGAAGACGTACATGAATAGTTGGTTCACTTAAATATGTAGGGGGAAGTGTTTGGGTGAGCTGTTAGCAGACTTGAGAGTACGAGAACGAGCTGGACTTGGTGGATTTGTAGGAGCAAGTAGAAATAGCTCTTTATTTGTTATGTCCTTGAAAGTATCAGGAATCTACCGTAACTAGTCAATCAATTAACATGGTATGCATCTAAATGTAATGTAATTATTGTATAAATTATTGATATGTTTTATTACTTGTTCTATATGTAATTTAGAAAATAAATTAATACATGATTTTAGGCTCTATATTTCAAATTTCGATCACCTCATCATACAAGATTTTGCATCAGGTATGTTTGGAGTTAAAATAAAAATATGCTTATAAAATCATATCTGCAAAAAAAGAAAAAAATGTAATTTAGAAAATAAATTAATACATGATTTTAGGCTCTATATTTCAGATTTCGATCACCTCATCATACAAGATTTTGCATCAGGTAAGTTTGGAGTTAGAATAAAAATATGCTTATAAAATCATATCCGCAAAAAAGAAAAAATATGTTAGATTAGATCTCTAAAAAAATATAAGCTAGTTAATATATAACACGTTAATCATTAGCATAGTGCTAAAACCACTCATATATCCAAGTGAGTTTTGCCTTATTTTTCAAGAGACTACATGAATTTGATTGACAAGCAAATTATATAAATCGTATTGTCAATTGTATGAAGATGATCTATGTATAGTTTTAGCATAGTAATAGAGACCATTTTACATAATGTGATTGTTGGATAGGTAGAACAAGTTTGACAACAAAAAATTTAGGTATAATTTGAGAAAACTTGAAGCAGACTCCACAAAATTTACCTTCATTGTTTTATTCTTCAGTTGTATTTACCTAATATCTGATAATGGAGACTTCTGTCATATAACAACTTCACTTATGTTGGACATGCTTATAATCAAGATAATTTAGTCGGAAGTGAAGCTCAAGTATTTTTTACCAATATTAAAAACTCTTATCTCAATGTCCTAGCAACTCAGAATCTGTATTATAAGAGTATTTTTTTTTTTTTGTTAATATACAAGCATTTTATAAAATTGGTATATGCTTAATTTTTTGTAAGGTTTATACTTTCTTCAATCATGTGCTAAATGAAATCACACACAACTCTAACTGTTGAATACCTGTATTTATATGTAATTATTCTTGAAGCCATTTCTCTACAAAAAGAGTAATATTAAGTGAACATGAGTGATAGTGAAATATGGTTTTTCTAATTTGCTAAGAAGAATTAAATAAACTATAAAATTTAGAACAAATGAATTTTTATCACATCAATATGTATTATTTTTAATAATAAAACATGATGATATATTGTTTAAATATGAGATATGAATCAATATACTCATATGTACTTTCATTTTTATTTGACAAAAAATTTTGGATAAAATAACAATACATGAAACAAATAAAGCTTATCACGACAAAATTTTTTTATTTTTCAATGATAAAATATGATTACATATTATTTGAACATGAGTAATCAAACAAGACACCCATTTGTACACTCATTCTATTTTGCATAGAGTACTTGAATAAACAGTAAAACATTTAACAAATGAAGCATACATCATTTTCGATGATAAAACGCGATTACATATGTTTTAAACAAAAAATATAGACCGATACACCCATTTTGTTTTGTCAAAAAATAAATAAAATAGTAAGACATGGAATAAATAAAGCTTATCATATCAAGACAGATTGTTCTTAACAATAAAACATAATTATATATGATTAAGCATGAGTAATCATCTGATACACCCATCTGTACACCCATTTTATTCTGTCGAGTGGAGTTCAATAAAATAGTAATAAATTGAATAAATTAAGCTTCTAATATCAAAATACATTGATTCAAACTACAAAACATGATTATATATATGTTTTAAACATGATAAATCAATCAATACACCAATTTTTATGCTTCTTTTTTGCATATTTATCTCGAAATTATTTTGTTTTTTGTTGTTTGGCTTTTTGCCTTCATTTTTTTTTTTTTTTTTTTCAGTTTGCTTGGTTCGCTTCTGAAATGTCCCTTAAAATAACTTGCGTTGCCTTTTCATCAAACTAAACAACCCCCAACTGTCTTATAAATGCCTATTCACAATTTTGTCTTTCAAGAATTTATAGTTTAATCTAATTTTTGGTGTTAGTAAAAAGTGGAGTCGGATTACGATTTAATCATATGAACTTTGATTTCCATTCACTACTTTTTCTCGCTCCTTAAACCTAACATCTTCATTTATAATATGTTTCATTTTCTTATATTCATTGTTCTGTATGGACGGATAATTTTTGAATCAAAATTGTTATCATTTATCCCAGTTGTATTCAATTTGACTACTTGATTGATGTTTTATTGCATAGTCATTAACAGCCTTTATTATTGGTGGAATGTTGTTTTACCTCTTTATCTTGCAGTTTCTTTCCAGTTTTTTTGCCATGGTCATTATTGTTTTATTTGGCTGAATTTTTTATGAGCCATGTTTGTTGGATATGTCCATTTTGATTTGTTTCATTTTAATTGCACCATTCTAATAATTTTCACAGGATGATGATGCCGACTCTCATATTGATATGGAGAAGAGATCTTATTTATTGATGATGGATTTTACACAAAAAGAGATAGATTTGGCTATAACTCGCCTAGGTATACAACACTTTTGTTTGAGCTTCTGCGGCTTGCTTTGAAGGAAAAGATTTTTCATCATGGTTTAGGACAAAAATGGTCATTAGATTTCTTTCCATATGAATTTAAAAGCAAGTGTCTATTTAGTTTTTAACACGTTTTAATTAGACATCGAGGACACGTTATTCCTTGTCTTATTAGTCTAAAGTATTTTTAGTTAAGCATTGAAGATCCTATATATATTAAGATGATTACTCTTGTGCAATCGTTATTCATTGTCTTATTGATATAGCAGCAAAGTGTGCAACCGCAAATGTTCTATTGAGGGGTTTGTCATTGTCATTAGATAGGGGCGAAAGAGGGAACGATGATGTCCTTGCATAACTTCCTCACGGTTTCGTCGATGTTGTTCTCGAGTAAGCACGGAATAAGGAAAAACGATGACTCTGGTTGAAACTTCTGCACGGTTTTGCCGTCGAAGGCTCTAGATTTGCTTCCACATCAACAACCTTGTTAGGCCTATCACGACATCAAGGACTTCGGTTCTTCTCCATCAGATTTTTCTTCTACAGGCTTCTTTGTCGATGGATCATTCTCTATCAACTTCTCCTCTAATCCACTCTTAAGCAACGCTCGCAACCAAAATTGACTTGTGGTTCTGTCTCATCCTCTTCTCTTCTCTAATGATGTTGTAGAAGTTAGTGATGACTGGCTCTCAAAGAAATCCTATCTTTTCTATTAGTTCCAATAGTTTCAAAACCTCTTCACCTTATCCATGGTAGTGGAAGCATTGCCAAAAATCATGGCATATGAAGGAGAAACGTTTGAAGCTTTATGGTAAATCTTTGAATGGGAAATTAAAATTCAAATGAGAAGATGGGCACTGTCGAGAAAACTAATGAGCCTTCTGCAAACTTGGATGCAGACCCTAACCATTTCACCAAGGAATAATTAGAGCACCTGAAAATATTATTTCAACCTCTAAAATTATCCGGCTCCATCTTACTCATTAGTAAAAAAAGAGTAACTCTCTAGCTACCGCGATAAGTGTTATTCCTAATTCTATTCATTTTTGGACAATTTATTTTGGTACAACTGATCATATGGTTGATTGCTCTATTTTTTTTTCTTACAGACCTTATTTAGACAAAAAAAAATGTTAAGTTTGTTTATGGTTCCCTTTTAGTAATTAGCGGGATAATAACTGTCAGACTACTCTACTGTTTAAGGTTGTCAAGAAAGCTTGTGTTCGGCTTGTTAAATAGTTATTGTTCGATTCGTTTGTTAAGCTAGCAAGCCGAACACATATTTTTTTTGAGTTCGATTTAAAATTGAGTCGAACATAAACAAAATTTTGTTCGTTTATGTTCGGCCCATTTTCACGTGAAATAATTTAATATTTAATAATAATATTTATTTATATTCTTTTCTAGATTAATTTTTATATGTATTTAAAAATGTTTAGTTGTATTATTTTTAAAATTATTTGGGTGGTATATTTATAAACATATAAGTTTAGGTGTTAGATATATAAATACATAGAATTTGGGTGGTAGTTATGTAAATGCCCCAAAAACAACTCTAAGGGGTCGTTTGGTTGAGTGAATTAGTGATATATTGTAAATATTTTGTAAGGATTTGAGAAAATTCTATGTTTGGTATAAAAATTTACAAATATAATGTAGGTTTAATGCATTTGAAGTTTATATCATAGTTCTTTTTAGCTGAATTTAGATTCGGCCGAATTTGAATTACATCATTCATCTAAAATGTTATAGGCAAGCCGCCGCCATCGCCACCACCACCACCTCATGCCCATCACTGCCACCCGCTCGCCATTGCCGCTCGTTGTCGTCGTTGCTTGCCTGCCGCTTTTGCGCATCGCCCCCCGCTCCCCGCCTTCTTGCCGCCTCCGCTCCTCGCTAGCTGCCGACATCGCCTCCCTCCGCCGTCACCACCTCCACATTCGTCGTTGATGACTTCTGCCAGGTGTTGGGTACATTTCGCCATCCCCCATCGCCGTCAACCACCCGTTGCCGCAGTCGCCGACCGCCTGCCATTGGCAGTCGCAAGCCACTGCCATTTGCTTAACCGAATACTTTGTTTTCAACCTACTTCAAACTAAACAAAAAAATATAAGATATTAAGTTTATTTTACAATGAATTAAACAACTCAAAAGTATTTCAAATATATTTTAATCATAATACTCTGTAAATATTTTATACTACATTTCATTTTTAGTAAACCATATGACTCCTAAATAAATTTCGCCGAGTGCCTTATTGTAAATTATTGGGAGATAGATATGTAAATAAATATATAATGAGTGGTATGCATTTAAATATTCCTGCCCATTTCTACCCTGTAGTCTTATCTACATTTTATTCCCACATTGGGTTGTTGGAATCTTGCTAAATTGAAAAACTCCATAAATTCTTGGAAGAGTGGTTTTATTATATAGTGCCTTGTAAATAATTAAATAAAATTTTTTTGTTTATAGAGTTTTAATTTGAGCTGACTATTTAAATAGTTAAATGAGCTGAACACAAGGCAATTCAAACAAACAAGTTTTAATAGAGTTGAACAGAACATACTATTCAAGCGCCATTTCGAACACAAGCTAAACATGAACAATAGAAAATTTGAACAAATCAAGCACGAACATGCCTTCGGCTCTCTAATCTCGGCTCTTTACACCCCTATCGTTGTTAACTTTTCACCATACACTCCATATTTTCATTTATTTTGTAACTTGTTCATTAGGAAAAATATATTTGACCATCGGTGTAAAGTTAATTGTTGCGTTTCTTATTGTGAGTTGAGATTTGATCACTCAGAGGATGATTGATAATGTCAAGGAAAAAAACAGTCTCTTATTTTGAANGGGAGCCGACTCTTTAAATAGTTAAACGAGCTGAACACGAGGCAATTCAAACAAACAAGTTTTAATCGAGTTGAACAGAACATACTATTCAAGAGCCATTTCAAACACAAACTAAACATGAACAATAGAAAATTTGAACAAATCGAGCACGAATATGCCTTCGGCTCTCTAATCTCGGCTCTTTACACCCCTATCGTTGTTAACTTTTCATCATCCACTCCATATTTCCATTTATTTTGTAACTTGTTCATTAGTAAAATTATATTTGACCATCGGTGTAAAGTTAATTGTTGCGCTTCTTGTTGTGAGTCGAGATTTGATCACTCGGAGGATGATTGATAATGTCAAGGAAAAAAATAGTCTATTATTTTGAAGATGGACTTTTCTTGAATGGATAATGTCAAAATTCTTGTTTAAATTTAGTTTTTTTTAAAGATAATGATATTATGCTATGATATTATAAGTTAGGATATCATAATTTTCAATATTTAAAATACTTATTTCTTAATTTTTTTTCAAAATAAAAATATATTCTCTTTTTAATGTGTAGTTTGTCTATTTGCTAAATATCATCATGCATCTTTTTCTCCCCAAACTTACAAACTAACTGTATCATTTACTCTGATTCATAGTGATCTTTGATGTTTTCGTAAAACTCTTACATCTTCTGAAAAAATAGTTTGCAATATTTATTGATGATTACGCAAGATTAAGTTAGGCTTATTTAAATAAAGAAAAATTTGAAGTGAAAGTAATTTTTAAAAACTTTTACACTATGGTTCAAACACAATTTTAAAAGCTATTAAAATATTACTAAGTGATAATGATCGAAAATATTTCAAACATATTTTCGATCAAATTTCCTTTGAAAAAGGAATAGTTCATCAAAGTTCTTGTATCAAAACTCTGTAACAAAATGTTGAGGCTGAAAAAAAAAACACTTATTAAAAGTAGCTAGGGCATTATTATTTATCAATCATATGCCAAAGCATTTTGTTATAAATAGAACACCTAATAAGATTTAAAATTTTTGAAACACCTATTAATGTTTTTCAAAAAATTTAATAAGTCGGTCTCATCTTTTTTTTCTTTAAAGATGTTTGGGTGTATTGTATTTGTTCACATTAATAGTCATAATTAAAGAAAGCTTGAATCCCAAGCCAAAAAATGTGTATTTGTTAGTTCTGCTCCCACTCAAATTTGATATAATTGTTTTGATTATATTTCTAAAAAAAGTTTGTGGTATGGATTACACATTTTTTGAGTTACAACTTTTTTTGATTCATCTTCTAGGGGGCAAAACAAAGATTTGACTGATGTTCTTCAGAACTTTTTCCAAATAGATGATTTACAAAATAATCTCTACATAACCTTTATTGTTCAAATTGAAAATCCAAACTATATTATATTAGGGGAAGAGAGTATTTTAAATATCGAAGACGATTCAGGCCTTCTTATGGTGACATCTCATGATTTTCATGATCCCAGCGACTAACAAAGGCGAACATAAAAAAGAACCATGACATTGATATTATTTAATACTTTCTACTCATGCCAGAGGGCAACTCAAATGAAAGGGTCTATAAATCCTTTGCACTACCCTTCATGTAATGTCTTCACCAAGCCTTTATCTCATTTTCAGTCCACTTCATCTTCCATTTCCGAGCCTTTTAGTCTTGAACTTGTGTCTCGTTCTAATCCTATGTCTAATGATTCTAGTCTTTATATTGTTTCTTGGAAGGGGATGAGGCCTTTATGTAACGTGAAATTCTCTCATCATTTTTTGTGCTTTTACTTCACAATTGTCTCGTATGGAGATTTCTAATACTATGCATGATGCTTTGAAATTTCTAAGTGGAAGGAGTTTGTCTTTGAGGAGATGAAAGTTTTTAAAAGAATGATACTAGGGAATTGATTGATCTAGAGAAACTAATTGTGCAGTGCAAATGAGTGTTTACAGTCTCGATTGGTTGCTGAGGGATTCACTCATTCCTATGTTTTTGATTACTTATAGATGTTCGCCACAGTTACAAAACAAAACTTTATAAGAGTCCTTCTGTTTACATGTCATATTGATTGTGTATGTGAATTATATAGTTCTCACTAAAGAAGATGTTTATGAGACGAACCATTTGAAAACATTCCTCTCATCAGTTTTTGAGACCATACCCTTAGAATTCAAGGTATTTTCTTGGTATGGAGATTATTCATTCAGAGAAAGTAATTTTATTTCCCAACAAAAGTATGTTCTTGATCTTCTCAAGAAAATTGGGATGAGCGGTTTAGGCCCGCTGACACTTCAATTTATCCTGATTAAAAACTGGTTGAGGGGAAGGAAGGTGATCCAATGAATTTATTTTGGTTTCAAAAATTGGTGGGAATGTTGATATATTTATCACACACACAACAAGATATTGCTTTTGATTTAAGTTTAATAAGTCAATTTATGCATTCGCCCTATGAGAAGTTGATATGATTCTTGGTAGAAATTAGGCAGATAAAATATTTTATTGCAGAAATTCCATGCAACATACTCAAACACCTACAATTCTACTCCCAAATCTTATAATCTAAGTGTCCCAAACCCAAAAATTAAGACTCCAAACACATTCTCTTGCATAACCCCATCCCTAAACATATTAAATTTATTTACACGCAACAATAATAATAATAAAAGTCTAAATTTTTCTTAGGCTAATAAAAGATAAAGTTGCCCTTACGTTAGGCACTGATGTAATAATACACTCTCCTTCCAAAGAAACATCTTGTCCTCATTTGGATAAAAAAATTGTTGTTGGATCAAGCTCCTCTGATTCTTATTACACACTGTGAGAATCTGTAATGCCTGATCCTTGCTACTGTCCTGGGATAAGTTTTTCATGTAACCAAAAACATAACCCCTTTGTTCGCTTAATCCGAATCTCTATATTTGTAATGCATTTGAATGTTTCCTTCAGTCGTGGTCCATTACGCATGTCCTGTGAAGCCTCTTTCTGGACTTTCACTTTTTGAGTTTTTGGTATCGTGACTGTAGCATTTTGGTAGGGCGCTCCACTCGTGATGCTTTTATTAGCCTGTTCAATTGCCTTTTTTATCTTCTATCAAATGCGTTAATTCCATAATTTCTCCAGTTTCACTGTCTTCATAGACGAAGTGTTGCGCATATGTCGAGCTTTAGACCCTTCATGAAAATCTCCTCCAATATTACTTCAGAAATCCGTCTCAGCCATCTCGACATTAGCTCTAGTCTCTCCTTATAATCCATGACAGCCCCCTCCTGAGTCAAGGCAAAGAATTGCTCGTATTTCTTTTTCCTGAATTGTTTGGAAACATTTCAACAAGTGACAATTCTTTCCACGCACATATTGTGCATCTTGCATCCCTCTACTTAAACATTGCTACGACATTCCCTTCCAAACATAACCCTGCCTTCTTGAGCTTCCTCTCCTCATTTAATCCATCCACCATAAATTATCGCTCCACCTAGTACACCCCCCATGTGTGTCTTCCCCTCGAAGATCGACATCTTCATCTCTCCCCAACTTCCTCTCCCCCCAGTGTTTTCCCTCATATATCTAATGATAAAACTCACTCCATGTATCTAGGATAAAACTCCATTCTTCTACCATCATCATACCCCATCCCAATTTCTCCCCTTTCTTTCTTCGTGTCGCTTTATAGCCCTTGCATAACCCCTCCTCCAAGTTTCGGTCCAGCCCCCTCCATCAAAAATCTCTAAGCCACTCCCCTTCTGTCAAAGTTTTAGGGGTAAGTTCTTGATCTTCTTCTTTTTATTCCTCTTGTTCGATCTTTTTTTTTTGTCGGTTTGGCCAATGATTTTTTGTTCAACCTTTGGTTAGAGTTTGCAAATTAAATCGTTAGTGAGGTTTTGAGTTGCATCTCAATAAGTCTCTTTATCATCTCTTCCAATCTCTAGAATCGGCCTTTAAATTTGTATTTCATGGAAGAAGACTCGTCTTCTAGGGATAAAAATTTTCTTTCTACAGTGGATAACTTTTCCTTCATCTTAGATCTAATTTGGCTTGTCACTTTTTTCAATTTTTCTTCCAGGAAATTTTTTATCACTAAGGCTTTTGCTGAACTCACAAGGAATTCCTCTACGCCGTGATCCTGTTGTCAGCTTCACATATCAAAGAATTTGCATGTGTAAATCGCGATCCCGACGCGCTGCTTCCAAGTTAGCTCCCAAACCATGCGAGTGTGGGTTCCCTATACGTCGTGATCCTGTCATTCCTGCTACTCGAATCGTGTCATATGGAGGCATGTTGTGATCCCTTCCTCACTTCCCAACTATCTCAAGCCCAATTATATCGCATGTATGCCCCGATTTCGATTCCCACAACTCTTCTATGGTCGATGCGATTTGGTTGTAGTTCACAGAGATCGATTGCTTTGATATTGTGATACGATGTTTTGCAAGGCAAACAAAATCTTTTAGTGCTGAGATTTCAAACAACACACTGGAATACATAAAAGATGAGAGCCCGCAATTTGAGAGGTTGGCCCTCTCCCACATCCTACAATTCAAGTGGTGTGAAATCTCTCCCAAACCTTAATCCTATGACTCCAGACACAATCTCATACATAATCCTATCCTTAAACATATTAACCCTATTTATACCCAATAATAATATTAATAATTAATAAAAGACAAAATTGTTCTTAGGGTAATACAACAACAACAACATCAACAAAGCCTTAATCACACTACGTGGGGTTGGCTACATGAATCCTTTTTCTCCATTGCGTCCTATTTAGTGTCATATGTTCATTTAGTTCTTATAAATTAAGATAATTTTTTAAACAGTAAGCCCAAGTCTTCCCAGGTTCACCTCAGTCTTTCTTAACGTAAGTCAAATCTAAAACAACTACTCTCCTAATCAGATCATCAGATGGTCGACATTTAATGTGACCAAACCATCTAAGACAACTTTCTCTAATTTTGTCTGTCACTGGAGCTACACCAACCCTATCACGGATATATTCATTTCGCATATTCTAAAAGTGTAAAGCTACTCATCCACATAATCATTCTCATCTCGACAACACTTAACTTAGTATTATGCTTCTCTTTTAAAGGCCAACATTCAACGCCATAGAGCATTGCATGTCTCACCACCATCTTATAAAATTTTATTTTCAGTCTAAGTGTTACTTTTCTATCCATACAAAAGGTTTGAAGCATTCCTCCACCTGAACCAACCAACTAGAATTCTACTATTAACATCCTCATCTATATCACCATCACTTTGAACAACAGAAGCGAGATATCTAAATCGTTTACACCTTTTAATAATTTAGTCACCCAAAATTACACTTCTGTCACTAGAACTACTACTACTAAAATTACATTCCATGTATTCAGTTTTAGTTCTACTCAAATGAATGCCTTTAGACTCCAATGTAGATCTCCATAATTCAAGTTTTTTTTGGGCTTTTTCTCTCATCTTATCCACGAGACGGATATCATCAGCAAAAGGCATACACCAAGGTACATCCTCCTGCAAATGTCCATAAAGATCATCCATTACTAAAGCAAAAAGATATGGGCTTAAAGCCAATCCTAAGTAATAGCTCTAGTATACATATCTTTAATGAGTTGAATATAAGTCATATCAACACCTTTCTTCTCAAGAACTCTCCAAAGGATATCTCTTGGAACCTTATGGTAAGCTTTTTTCTAAATCAATAAAAATCAAATGTAGATCTTCATTATTATCTCTGAACTTCTCCATCAAACCTCTCAATAAAGGTATAGCTTCCATAATAAAAGACAAAATTACCCTTAAACTAGGAACCAACATAATAGAATTATCTTAACTAAAATGTACAACATACAATGGCTTACTTGTTAAGAAGGTCACATAGCAAAACATAGACACATACACTGATGCAGTCTAGATTGGCTGCTATTGATTGGAGATCGACATCCAAATATTGTACTTATGTCTGGGGAAATCTTGTTACATGGAAAAGTAAGAAACAAAATGTGGTTGCAAGGAGTAGTGTTGGGGCAACATATATGGATTTGGCTAATGGAATATGCGAGATGTTATGATGGAAGAGAATTCTTGAAGAGCTTCAAATCTTGATAATTATGTCGATAAAGTTGTGTTGTGACAATAAAGCTGTTATAAGCATTGCAGAAAATTCAGTGTAACGTAATAGCACAAAGCATGTGAAAATTGATTGGTACTTTATAAAAGAGAAGATTTATTGTGAAGCTATTTGCATGTCTTTTATTCCGACTGCACAACAAATAGCAAATATATTTACCAAAAGACGTTCCAGGCCTAATTTTGAGCTAATAATAAGCAAGTTGGACATGATAAATATCTGTGCTCCAGCTTGAGGGGTGTTGTCGGATTTTTAGGATGTTCTAATTTTAATATCCTCTATTTTTAATCTTTTTTTTATTTTTAGAATATTATATTGTTTGGTAATTTTTTATTTTTGTTTCTTTTTTCTAGCATGGAGATTTTGTGGCGGATTCTATGGCTTTCTAAATTTGGTGGCTTTCCCCTGCATTTATCTTGTAAACATGTCTTATGAAATTGAAGTGGAATAATTTTTTCTCTTTCCCAAAAAATTACACTTCTATCTATTTTGCAAATTGTTCCAAGTTGTTCCAAGGGGAGGAGGATGCAGAAGGGGATAGGGGAAGATAATCACTGTCTGTGAGGGAGATACAGCTAGAGCACCACCTAATCCCTCAGATACGGCCCTCGGAAGTGAGAAACGAACGTCGGTGACTATCCAAAATAAACGCCAAAAATTGAAAGCCTAAAAACAAGAATCATATATATAAACTCTAGATAACTAGGATTGGATCCCCATATGGAAAGGAGGCGATCTCTAGTAGGAGAGCCGATCGGCCCTCTCGGGTCTATACTGGTTTAGTTCTACTAAATGACATCACGGGAGAAGCCCGTGACTCGCTCTGTGTCGCGCCCATAGCGTTATTGGCACTTCTGTGACTTTATTCGTGATTGGGGGAGCTTCGAACTCATCTATCGAAGCTTCTGCCTCCTCATAGCAGTCAGGTCGTCTCGCTGAAGTCAATCATGTAAATGTTGACATTCCACAACACATCTTGATAAAATAAATATGCATTCTCTTTTGGTGCATCCTATGCTGGAACTAGGGTTGTTTAAAAAGCTCGTTGTTCGCGAACAGTTCGTGTTCGGTTCGTCAAGGAGTTTGTGTTCGATTCGTTCGATAAGTAAACGAGGCGAACGTGAACAAATTTTTTTCGTTCGATTAGTTAAACGAACTAAACACAAACAGTGATGCGTTCGTTCGTGTTCGAATCGTTATTGTTCGAAATATAAAATAATTAAAATAATTATATATAAAAAATTTATGATATTTTAAAACATTAAATTTTATAAATTATAATATATAATAAATTAATAATAATAATA
>JXCR01109390.1:31852-42850 GCA_002079205.1 Phalaenopsis hybrid cultivar
TCGTTCGCGAACAGCTCGTGTTTGGTTCGTGTTCGACTCGTTCGTTAAGAAACGAATACGAACAGTTATTTCACGAACAATTTCAAAAATGAGCTTATTTCAAACAAACTAAATTTTAAACGAACCGAACACGAACACAAGCTCTGTTCGTTCGTGTTCGGTTCGTTTACACCCCTAGCTGGAACCGATATAGATATAGGTTCTTACAAGCCAAATCTCAAACAAGTAAATATATAATATGCTTCTCCCACTCGTACTCAGTTAGATGTGTCTGATTAACAAGACTGTTAGGAGGGGTCAACTATGGAACGACAACTTTGGCAGCCTGGGCCATTTTGATTGCAATCACTCATAAGACATCCTTTTCTTGGGAAGGACCTGAGGTGATCCCCAACGTTGTGGCTCATCCATTCTGTTTGATCTTCTATCTAGGGATACACTGCTGAACTGATTTTAATACCAAAATGACTCTTTATTGTCTTCCATAAGTATTAAAAATCTTATCTATAACAATTTGGACCTCCCTTAGTAGGAGCAACTCAGATGGCAAGTTATATATCTGAAATGTCTAAGATGTTTTTATTTGAAGTTGCTTGTGTCTAGTATCGGCTCAAACTTTGTCCCTTTCAAACATCTAATGCCAATTTTGTTGATACTCCTTCAAACGCCTGCAAAAATTTAGTTTGAGGCACCCCAACCTCATATTTTGCATGAACGCTCATTACATAAAACTCACTAGCCTCTATAAGGTTATTGTCAACTCAGTTGGAATCGTTGTCTTCAGTTCAACTGGAATCGATGACGTCTCTTTTTCGGCTTGCTATCAGTACTCTTGTGTTCTCACTCTCTTCCGTGTATACTGTCATTTTTCATTTCTTGAATTGTTCTCTAATTAATGCAAGATCTTTTCTTTGTGCAATCTGATTCAAGATGCCCAAATTTGTGGCACTTAAAACGCTTCCTAGCATGACAAATTTGAGAATGCTGGTTGGTTTCACTTATTTTGCACTTAGAACTAGTGTCTTCTCAGGTGCGGTTGGCTTAGATTTTTCCTTGGGTGTATTCTGGTTGTAAGATCAAAAGGTTGAATCCTTTCTATGAGATGTGGTGGTCATCTAGTGATGTGATCTTTCCACTTTTGTAGTTGGGGTCTAAACTTCCGGTCTATAGTGAATTGGTAGGTATTGGCGCTGCATCTCCTGTTTCATCTCTTATCAGATAGTGACCTTATCTTTTCTCTCACGCTGTCATAGGTACTTTAGAGTTTGCCACCAAAAAATGCACTCTTCTTTAGCTCGCTAGCAGCTAGTTTTAACATTTTGTCTGGTGGGACATCCTCACACTCGAAGACACATTCCTATGTTCAGAGTTGCATATAGACGTAGATTCTCATAAGTCAAATCCCGAACAAATAAATATATAATATGCTTCTCCTACTCATACCTGGCTGGATGTGTCCGATTAAAAAGACACTTAAGAGGGGTCAGCTCTAGAGCATCTCTGGCAGTTAAGCCAGACTGACATGTAACCACTCAGGAGAGGCATCCTTTTCTTCTCAGAAAGGATCTGGATCCCACTGTAGAATATTCTTTCCTACAACGATTTTGAGATGATCCCCAACACTAGGGTTCATCTTGAACTGATTTTAATACTCAAATTACTTTTTATTGTCTTCCAGAAGTAACTCAAAATCTCCTTATCTTTGACAAATTAAACTTCCCTCAGTAGCGACAACTTAGGAGGTAGTCTATATATTTGAAACTTTTTAGATATTTTTATATGAAGTTGCTCTGTTTTTAGTATCCACTCTTCAAAATCATGACATTCAATGCCAATCGTATTGATGCTTCTTCGAAAGCTTGCAAAAATGTAGTGCAAGACACCACAATCTCATTCTCTGCATGAACACCTATTACATCAGACTC
Source organism: Phalaenopsis hybrid cultivar (assembly GCA_002079205.1). NCBI lineage: Eukaryota > Viridiplantae > Streptophyta > Magnoliopsida > Asparagales > Orchidaceae > Phalaenopsis > Phalaenopsis hybrid cultivar. Next base: position 33,778 of record JXCR01109390.1, read on the forward strand.
ATTACCTTCTAGAACAAATGTTGTCAACTCAGTTGGAATCTCTTTATTGTGATCAATTGGAATCGACTGCTTCTCTTCCTAGTTGGTTGGCAGCTGGCACTCCTCTTTTGTTTCCTCACTCTCCTTTGTCTCTATTGTGTTTTTGTCAATTTCTTCAATTGCTTCTTGATCAATTGAAGAGATTGTTCTCTCGATTGTGCAATCTGATTCAACATGCTCAAGTCTGTGACACTTGAAACACTTCCTGACAGGGGCAAATTTGGAGATTTTGTTTGCTCCCACCTGTTTTCCTCTTGGAAATAGTGTCTTCTTGGGTGGGGTCGGCTTGGCTTTTCCCCTTGGTGTACTTTGGCTATAAGATCTTGGGGTTGAATTATTCCTGTGAGATGTAGTCTTCCGGTGATGTGATCTTGCTATTTTTGTAGTTGGGGTCTGAAAATTTGGTCTTTAGTGAATTAATAGGTAACGACACTGCATCTCTCGTTTAATCTCGGACCATATAGTGATCTTGTCTTTTACCTGATGTTGGCGTGGGTACTTCAAAGTATACTGCCAAAATAAAGCACTTTTTTTAGTTTGTTTTAAGCTAGTTTCACCATTTTGTCTTGTGGGACGTTCTGACACTCAAAGTTACATTTCAAGGTTCAAAGCCACTCGATGAACTCGTCCCGATTCATGTGACCATCAAAATTTGACAAATCTATATTTACTTCAAATTGTGGCTTCTCAGGTATTTTAGGTCATATCTTGGAGATAGAGGTTTTTCATCCATAGTAGAAGAGATTCACTTAATTCGCATGATCTTGCAATTATCATTGTAGCTATGGGTGACCCATCCAGATTGCCTCCTCCCAATGGTGGTAAGCCTCGGTTGTAACTGACATATTTCCCACTGCATATTCTCCCTTAAAATCCCTTGAAAACCTCTTAATGAATTTCTTATAAATGGTCATGTATTTTTCTCTTGATTAGGCTTCCGTCAATTATCTTCTTGGCAGCATTGACTAGGTTTTGGGTGTGGATAGGTGGAAGGAGGTACGAAAGGGTGATATTTGGTGAGAAAGAACTATTTTAGGTGGGCATAGGGTTGAGTATTAGTGGATGCTAGAAACGTTAGGATAGGATTAGGGTTAGACCAGCTTTGATATCAAATAATACCGGAGTTAACTCAAATCATAATAGGAAAAAGAAATATTATTACTAATAGAACCAATATATGATTACAACTGACATATTTGAAAGGAAAATAATAGCAGACTCAACAATCCAACATAAATTAGGGTGGATCTTGGGGGGTGGTGGTGATCTGTGAACGGTGGAAGGTGGCGGTGTGGTGGATGAGGTGGTTGGCAAGCATAAATAAACATGTCAACAGTTTTTTGGATTCCGGACAGCAAGTACGCAGCAAGTATTAATGTCACATGGCTTTCCGGGATGATGGCAGCAAAGGGGGAGGACTAGAACAACAGCGGTCGCGAAGATGGAAAGTTGGAACAGCGAAGCCAACGAGTATGGAAGATTGGAAGTGCGATGGCAGCATGTTGGAGGGGATGGGACAGTGGCTAGGTGGCGGTTAAGTGGTTCTGAATGGCTGGGACAGCGGCGAAGGCTGCAGAATAGTGTTTCTTGTGGCCGGAACAGCAGCTGGGCGGCAAGGGGACTGGATATGAGTGGCTGGAACAGCAGCCAAGTGACCGGGAAGGCTGCTGGAAAGCAGAAACTGCAGAAAACAGGCAAAAGAGGCTGTTCCTGACGGTCGGGAGCAATGTGGGTAGATGCAGAAGAGCATAGGGGAATATAATCATTGCATTGGGAGAGATACAACCGAAGCACTACACTATCCCTCGGATACTGCCATCGAAGGCAGAAACGGATGTCGCGGCTGTCCCAAGCAAAACTCATCCAAAACATAAAATATAAAAATTGGAATCGCATATATAAGCCCTAGATACGTAGGATTGGATACCCCTATGGAAAGGAGGCACCAATCCCTCATGAGAGAGCCAGTCGGCCCTCTCGGGTTGGACCTGTTTGGTCCTGTCGAAGGACATCCCGCTGCTTCCTCTACACCACGCCTACGGCGTTTTTGGCCTGCCTGGGGCATTATTTGCACGCCCGCATCAATAAGTAGCAGCATCTACCCTAGAAGATCCATTGTTTATATTTCTAATGCTTTATATGCTAGGAAAAGTTAGAAATAGCTGATTTTGTCTGCTTAAAAAAGGTTGGAACTTTGAGCATATATGAGATGCCACGTCCCGTGGGGTTTTACCATTCCTTTTAAACTGGTAAAACAATGGTAGTTCTTCCATAAATCATTAATTTTTAAAACTTCGTTGTGTTAGATGTTGAGAAGTCTAATCCAGACAACTAGATGTGTACACTTGATTTTTTATTTTATTTTATTTTTGCTCGTAATTATTCTGTTTCTGTTTCAGGTGCAAGTTCTTCTTTAGCGGAGCTCGTGGACTTCATCATTGCTTCTCAAAATGGAGGATCCTATGAAAACAAAGGAATGCTGGGATCAGTTACCAATGACAATGAAGACGAGGTAGTTTTTTCTCTTTTTTTTTCTTTTGTATTTTTATTCTATTCGTTGAAGGTGTACCATTGTTATCTATTTTGCACGATAAATATAGACTAGCTTTTCCGGACCATGATCTCCTCATTAGAACAGAGGAAGAGCATGTTTGTCTTAGAAAGATGATGGTTGTTTTTGTCCAAGTGTTACTGGATTCTTTTGTTATTTTTATTTTTTAAAAAAAGTGAAGAGTTGTTAAGTGGAGGGGAAAACATTCGTAGCATTTGAACCATGAAAATGGTTAAGGTGGCGGTTGACCTCAATTGGGGTCAACCGAAGCCTTGGGAGAAGTCTTTGCAATAGGGATTACGATCCATAGAGGCCCTGAGGAACAGAAAATTTAGAAGATCCCCTAACAATGATCATTCAAATTTAGAAGACAACTAATAAAAAAAGAGAACATTATTGTTGATAAATCGAAAGAGGAAACCATGACAAAAACATTTGGGCCTCAAACCCAAGATTCTGCTGTGAGAAGGTCTTGCCAAAAAGTGAATCATGCAATGAACTTCCAAGCATGACTTCAAATAATTGAAAAGATAGATGAAGAATGTGTGCCCCCAAACGCCCCCCCCCCCCCCAGTNTGAATTAATAGCACAATTGAATACCCTCATTTTTGGATTTCAAAATGCCCTTGGGGTCGAGACAGAAATTTTGGAGGGCAACCCAACCATCAGCTCAAAAAAATCTAAGCCACCTCCAAAGCGTTAACTATGTATTAGTCTGTGCTCTTATCAACGAGAAGATCAAAGCAATCATAAGCTTCATAGCACAATGGAAAGTTTGTGGGTAAGGATCTAAACAATGGGAATGATGCTATTCCCAACAACCAATAAAATGGTTTTTTTTTTCTTTTATTTTTTATTTTTTTTAATTCAATGTGTAAAGCACAAAGCAATGCAGTACTTTACAAACTAAAGCATTCATAACTTGTATGTCATATATTCAATTGTTATATACTTGCGATAATCATTTACTTGGTCGAAACACAAATCATATCTGGTAGTAATTTAGAATAAAATCAAGATTNCTTACAAACTAAAGCATTCATAACTTGTATGTCATATATGCAATTGTTATATACTTGCGATAATCATTTACTTGGTCGAAACATAAATCATATCTGGTAGTAATTTAGAATAAAATCAAGATTGTAAATAATGTAAGTGATGTAAAAGTACTTAAGCATCAAGAATACTCATGATATTGAGAGACTAACTAGAGATCGGAAGGTGTGAACAGTGTGGGACGAAAAGGTGTCAAGATGAGGCATCAAGGCGCATTCTATGATAGAAGTTGGTGACCAAAAAGGCTAGATTTCGTTTGAGCTGGCACTAAACATATAGTGCTACGATAAAATGTGGTGAAGTGGTGCGACTTGTGCTTTTCTGTGAGCCAACATTTCATAGACAAGCAATTTGTAAGGCTAATACATCACTTTGCTGCACTTTTTGTCACGACTCGGCTGTGGCTTGGAATAACCAAGACGGAAACAGATGATTAGATGGTGGAAATCAAATTTATGATATTGATTCTCTATAAATATCATTTTACAAATGAAAGAGCCACTGAGTAAATTTAATTAAAGCAATATATTTCAAATTACCTCTTTTATGGTTGTTCGGGTCTTCTATAATTTTCTTTTTATCGTTTATCTTGTAATCAATTAAATTAACCTGAAAATTTAGTTCAAATTAATTGTGTGATATCGGAGAAAATGTCCAAACTATAATAGAAAATGATAATTTTATTGTTGAAATTCAAAAGGACTACAAATGACGACTCTATAATAGGAGAATAGCAACATACAAATAAGGAAGACGCCCTAGGGTTGCGGTGAGGGCGGTGGACTGTGGTTGGGCAGCAGGTTGAGGGATTGGTTGGGGTAGACGGGTGTAACAGAAGGCTGAAATGAGGGTATATCAGCCGGTGAGGTTGATGGCAGCTGGACACGGACTTAGGGGCAGCGGCAGGGTATAACAGGGAGTGGACAACAGGTTTAGGTTTTGGGGAGTAGGGAGTTGGCAGCAGCAAGTGGAAGTGGTGGACGGCGGCGGGCAACGGATCAAAGGCCTGGAGATGGTTGGCGGTTAGTAGAAGTGGGGTTGGACGGGGCTGCGGAAGGATAAATATTTCGCCGGGGTCGAGCTATAGCGGAGTTTTACTCGAACCCTTGAAGACGATCACCACCTTGGGCGAGTTACAGCTGAAGCACCTTGTCGTCCGGTATACCTCCGGTGGGGAAGAATGTCTCAAAGGCAAGACTTAGAATTCTCCACTCATTCAAAAGCTGTTTGGTTTTCTGAAAACAACACCTATAAATATGAGAGATTAGGAGATGGACTAGGCAAGAATTAAAGAGGGGGGTGGGATGAAAAAAGAAGGAATTTGAAATAGGATAGAAGTAGGTGGTAGATAAGGTAGTAAATGAATATGGAGGAGACTGTTTATGAAAAGGAGTGAAAAAGGAGATAAAGGGAAGCTAAAAGACAAGAAGGATCTGCGGTTACTGTAGCAGCTACAGTACCGCGGGCGGAAAGCTCCCGCTCCCATTTCAATCTTCTGGTGTTGGGAAAGCTTTGACTTCATTCGTCAAAGCTTTTAGGGTAGAAAGATTTTAGTGGGGGTGATTTGGGTAAAGGCGGATCCACGAAACCCTAGGATATGACTAGGGTTTGGCTAACTCTGATGCTAAATGATACCGGAGAAAAAAGTCCCAAATCTTAATAGAAANTTCTTATCACATAATTAAAATTATAAAACTTACCTTACCTTCCTCAATCGAATGCCAAACACGCGGTTGTAGCTTCGGCTTTTTCGCACGTGTCTCCTTCCTCACATCGCCTCGTTCAACAATCACACCAGGCATCACCTTTGTCTTGCCTCTCCTGCTCAACATTGACGTTGTTTGTCGTTGTCACTTGCTAGGTGAAAACTATAGTGTCATGCCTTCGCTCGACAAATGCTCCTTTCGCGGCGTCCTCCTCCCCTCTACAGGTTTCTTCTTCCTTTTCTTCCTTCCTTACTCGACACCTACGCCGAGAGCTCCCGCCTCTCCTTAGCTTGACGATACCCCTCTTGCGCTAGATAGTGACGTCACTTCTCTCATTTCTACAGGTAAGTAAATTTCCCTGGCCGCATCGTTTTATAANCGAATGCCAAACACGCGGTTGTATCTTCGGCTTTTTTGCACGTATCTCCTTCCTCACATTGCCTCGCTCAACAATCACACCAGACATCACCTTTGTCTAGCCTCTTCTACTCAACATTGATGTTGTCTGTCGTTGTCACTTGCTAGGTGAAAACTCTAGTGTCACGCCTTCGCTCGACAAATGCTCCTTTCGCAGCGTCCTCCTCCCCTCTACAGGTTTCTTCTTCCTTCCTTTTCTTCTTTCCTTACTCGAAACCTACGCCGAGAGCTCCCGCCTCTCCTTAGCTTGACGATGCCCCTCCTGCGCTAGATAGTGACGTCACTTCTCTCATTTCTACAGGTAAGTAAATTTCCCTGGCCGCATCGTTTTATAAGCGCACTCGTCTTCTTAGCTTCTGATCCCCTCATTTCTCCGCCCCCCTCTTTGGCTTTTCGACTCATTGTTTCCTCTTCCCCCTCTGTTCGACGTTTCGATTCATCTCCCGATAAGTGGAAAGGGGACGTTACACTTCTAATGCTTGTTTTTTAGTAACNGCTTGGAATTAACTAAGACGGAAACAGATGATTAGATGGTGGAAATCAAATTTATGATATTGATTCTCAATAAATATAATTTTACAAATGAAAGAGCCACTGAGTAAATTTTATTAAAGCAATATATTTCAAATTACATCGTTTATGTTTGTTCGGGTCTTCTATAATTTTCTTTTTATCGTATATCTTGTAATCAATTAAATTAACCTGAAAATTTAGTTTAAATTAACTGTGTGATATCGGAGAAAAGGTCCAAACTATAATAGAAAATGATAATTTTATTGTTGAAATTCAAAAGGACTACAAATGACGACTCTATAATAGGAGAATAGCAACAATACAAATAAGGAAGACACCCTAGGGTTGCGGTGAGGGCGGTGGACTGTGGCTGGGCAGCAGGTTGAGGGATTGGTTGGGGGAGACCGGTGTAACAGAAGGTTGAAATGAGGGTATATCAGCCGGTGGGGTGCTGTGAGGTTGATGGCAGCTGGACACAGACTTAGGGGCAGCGGCAGGGTAAAACAGGGAGTGGACAACAGGTTTTGGGTAGTAGGGAGGTGGCAGCAGCAAGTGGAAAAGGTGGACGGCGGCGGGCAACAGATCAAAGGCCTGGAGATGGTTGGCGGTTAGTAGAAGTGGGGTTTGACGGGGCTGCGGAAGGATAAATATTTCGTCGGGGTCGAGCTATAGCGGAGTTTTACTCGAACCCTTGGAGACGATCACCACCTCGGACGAGTTACAGCTGAAGCACCTTGTCGTCGGGTATACCCCCAGTGGGGAAGAATGTCTCAAAGGCAAGACTCAGAATTCTCCACTCATTCAAAAGCTGTTTGGTTTTCTGAAAACAACACCTATAAGTATGAGAGATTAGGAGATGGACTAGGCAAGAATTAAAGAGGGTGTAGGATGAAAAAAGAAGGAATTTGAAATAGGATAGAAGTAGAAGGTGGTAGATAAGATAGGAAATGAATATGGAGGAGACTGTTTATGAAAAGGAGTGAAAAAGGAGATAAAGGGAAGCTAAAAGACAAGAAGGATCCGCGGTTACTGTAGCAGCTACAGTACCGCGGGCGGAAAGCTCCCATTTCAATCTTCTAGTGTTGGGAAAGCTTTGACCTCATTCGTCAAAGCTTTTAGGTTAGAAAGATTTTAGTGGGGGTGATTTGGGTAAAGGCGGATCCACGAAACCCTATGATATGACTAGGGTTTGGCTAACTCTGATGCTAAATGATACCGGAGAAAAAAGTCCCAAATCTTAATAGAAAATGATAATTTTATTGCTGAAATTCAAAATGACTACAAACACCAACTCTTGATAATAGGGGAATAACAAAAATACAAACACGGGAGACACCCTATGTTGGTGGTGAGGGTGGTGGACAGTGGCTGGGTAGCAGGTCGAGGGATTGGTTGGAGGAGACTGACGTAACAGGAGGCTGGATTGAGGGTACAGTAGCCGAAAGGGTGTTGTGAAAGTGATGACAGCATGGGAAAACAGGGAGTGTATAACAAGTTTTGGGGAGCAAAAAGGTGAGGCAACAACAAGTGGAAAGGGCAGCCGGTCGATGGGTAGCGAATCAGAGGCCTGAAAATGGTTGGCAGTTGCTGGAAGCAGAGTCTAAGAGGGCTGCGAAAGATCGTCTTGTCGGAGTCGAGCTACAACCGGAGCACCACCTGGGCTCTCGGGCCCTTGGAGACGGTCACTAGCTCAGACGAGTTAAAGCCAAAGCACCTTCTCATCGTCGGGTACAACCCCTGTAGCGGAAGAACGCCTCAAAGTCAAAACTCAAAATTCTCCACTCATCCAAAAATTGTCTGGTTTTTAGAAAACATCACTTATAAATAGGAGAGATTAGTACATAATTTAGGCAAGTATTAAAGGGGATGGGATGAAAAAGGAAGGAATTGGAAATAGGATAGAAGTGGAAGGTGATAGATAAGGTAGGCAATGAATTAGGAGGAGACTCTTTTTGGAAGAGAGTGAAAAGGAGAAAGGGGGAAACTAAAAAGACAAGAAGGATCCATAGTTACTTTAGCAACTACAGTAACTGTGTCCGCTGTACTATATATGCTACAGTATTTTGAGTAGAAAGCTCTCGGGTCACTGTGAGCTAAACGAGCTATTGAATACTCATACTCCTAAGTTACAACATTACAAGAAAAAAAAGCAAGTTGCATATCAATGAAAGCTTTTAATAAATTAATATAAATATTTAACATGCTATCAACTAATCATACTATATCAATAGCATATAAATATCATTTTATATCTATACAATCATCATAGGAGATCCGTCTAAAAGTTATGTCACATAAGATACGTAAATATCAATATTCCCTTTTCATATACGTGTATTGATACCTTAGTGTTGCCCACTAGTATCATCAAGGGGTGACCCCATCATAGTCATTCATGCACATACAAACAATCAACATAAATATATCATTCATGTTCCCGTTGCATTCAATTCAATATATTATATATAACATAGGTCAATGCATGATATTAAATAACTATTAGCACTTCTAACAATGTGACCAATAAAAGAAAATATTTAAATCAAAATAAGTTTGTGCAAATATCATTATCTACTAATGTATAAATAATTAGAGAACCAAAATATTACCATAGATTAAAGGTACGAGTATTCACATTGATTGTCGATTAATTTGCTATTTGATTTGTCTCGATGTTGACTCCATTAAATTTGAAAGCTTAAAATAAACATGTTATTCATATTAATTTTTAATTTTATTGATTATGTTATTACATATATATATATATATATATATATATATATATATA